>SNQJ01S0222386.1:0-14955 GCA_010110895.2 Picea sitchensis
GAAGGTTATCCTGGAAGCCTATCGGAGTTCGCTAATTGGGAGAAGTGGATTGCGATGAGGCATAAACTCCCGAAGGATATCTACACCGTAGATCGTAGGAAAATAGCTTGACCGTTAGATCAAGCAAAAGAATCGATCGTAACTTTGGAAATTTGATGGTTGGGAGAAGTAGGATGTGTTGATGCACAAACTTCTGAAGCCCGAATCTCCGAAGTCCCGGAGGAAATCTACTTCGTAGATCTGGGAAAAAGATTATCGTTAGATTAAACCAAGCATTTAAGTAGTGGGTCATGATGATGCCACTTGGATGGGCGTGGATACATGGGATGTGTGCCATGTGTCAGTGGGTTTAGAGTCCGTGGAATATTGAAATGGAATTTGGCACGTGACGAGTGTCACCCATCTAAATGGGCCACGTATCAGTCGCTAGTATTTCACCATGTGGCATCCTATGTGAGTAGGGTTAGTGGAGCCTGAGGTTACATAACGTAGTTAAGGTTCAAAGGACCCACACTAGCGTTGATCATGATACATCAATATCGATAGCCAGGAGGCATTGCGGGGACCCAAGTTGCACGGGAGATAATTTTCCAAGTCGGCCCCGCAATCCAAACCGTGGTTTCACTGAGGGGTTACATGCCAGCGTCAGGAGAATTGCGGGATGAAAAGTGGGTTACTCCAAAACCACCATTACATGCCCCCGCAATTGGGAAAATGTTAAGTTATGTGACGTAATGACGTCAACAAAGTGTCATTTGTTCGGAGATTAATGGTTTGGGGTGGGCGGATGTGAAATCTTCCAAATTCGAAGGCTGAACGCCTGAGTAAGCGTTTATTGATCTAGCGCTTGGTCATGACCCATGGTCACATGGGTTGGGGACTGAGAGAAAGGGGCTAGTGCCCAAAAACTTAGCAGAGCATAGCTCCGAAAGAAGAAATCTACGGGGATTCTTGATTGAACGAGAATCACAGAGAATGAAAACTGAATGTTTTCTTGAATCAGATTTGTTTATGAATTTTGTGGGATTTTTTAATGAATAATGGCCTAACAAATTCTGGTTGTCTGCACATTGTGTTTGCAGAATTTTAACGAGTGCCAGAACCATTTAGAGTTTCCACTGAGTGCAAATAAATGGAGGAGACACAGAATGCTTCCAGTTCATAGAACGAAGCTAAAGGGATGGATGTTCATTTAGGAGTTGAAGGGTCGAACTCCAATGGAAATGGAGAAGAGATAGATAAGGAAGGGCATATGATGAAAATCATTGATCGATTGCGAAAATATGCCAAGACTAACCGAGAAAATAACAAGAATCTTATGAAATCTAAGGAACAACAGGGTGAATTCAACTTAAAGTTGATGAAGAGTCTAGAGAGAATAGAAAAGAAGTTGGACATGGAGAGAGACTCGAGCAAAATAGGGAGTCGCTTGACTTCTGAGGGAAGAATATCAAGGAGTGTTGGTAGAAACCATCATCACTCCCAAGGTCGCTCCAAGAGGAGGGCACACAGTAGTTCAGGCACATCTCCTACCAGAAACCACAGGAGATCTGGAGTGGATGAACTAAAGGGAGAAATGAATAATATTAAGCCTCCTACATTTGATGGAGAACATAAGGAGGAAGATGTTGAAACATGGTTGCTTGGCATGAGGAAATATTTCCAACTGCAGAATTATTCCTCTCATGCAGAAGAAAGAATTGTGATGTATCAACTGAAAGGAAAAGCATCCATGTGGTGGTATCAACTTGTGTAGGTGTAGCACATTAGAGAGAAAGATATCACTTGGAAATAATTCAAGAGGTATTTAGAGAAGAAATACTTGACTAAAAGATACTATGAAAGAAATATGAAAGAGGTCTTTGAACTCAAACTGGGTAGCATGACCATTGATGAATACGAACAAAGATTTTTGGAATTGTTGAAGTATGTCACGTTCATCAAAGATGAGACTGTCAAGATTCATAGGTATCTAAGTGGACTTCCACCTTCCATTGGTGAGAAGATTCAGTATGATGATCCTAATACCATGGAAGAAATGATAAGAAGAGAGAAATGCTTATATGAGTAGCAAAGAGAGAAGCCTACCTTCCAGAAGGCTTGGGAAGACAAGAAGAAATTTTAGATGGATCAGAGGAAGAAGGGAACTAAGCCACCCTTTTTCAGAAACAATCCTCAAGGAAAGCCATCATTTAAAGAGCCGGGAATGGTTGGCATAGGGTAAAAAAGACCAAGATAGACACCCATTCAGTGTTGGGGTTGTCAGGAGGACCACAAGTACAAAGATTGTCCCCATAAAAATGACAAAGTGAGAGATATCCATAATGTTCAACAAGATGAAACAGTGGAGGACATGGGCAATAGAATGCCAAGGACATATGTATCCCTAAACAACAAGCAAGTTGAATATCAGTTGCACATGATTGAAGTAGAAGGTATGATCAACAACCATGCCTTTGCTATTTTAATTGATTCAGGGGCTAGCCATAGTTATATATATCCTAGAGTGGTGGAAAGTTTGCAATTGTCAAGAAGAAAACATGAAAAGTATTGATTAGTGTAGTTGGCTACAGGAACCAAGAGAAAAGTTACTGAGTTAGTTAAGTCTTGTCCAGTGGACATGAATGGATTGAGCACAAAGGTTGAATTGAATGTTTTTCCTTTAGGTTCTTATGACTGTCTAATTGGGATGGACTGGTTGGACCAACACCATGCCATCTTGGACTGTCATAGCAAGGCATTCACTTTCCTAGATGAGGAGGGGAATCAGAAAATAGTCCAAGGAATTCCTAGAGTTGTTGCTATCAAAGAAATCTTAGCAATGCAGTTGAAGAAGTGCTACAGGAAAGGTTGTCAATTATTTGCAGCTCATGTGGAGGAAGCACCTAAGGATAAAGTATCAAAGATTGGATATCATGTGGTACTAAAGGAGTTTGAATATGTATTTTAGGAGGTACCTGGACTACCTCCGAAAATAGATATTGACTTCTTTGTAAACTTGATGCCTAGAACAGCTCCAATGTCGAAAGCTCCTTACAGAATGAGTATGTCAACGCTGAAAGAACTACAAATGCAGCTTGAAGAACTTTTGAAGAAGGGGTATATACGCCCAAGTGTGTCACCTTGGGGTGCCTCAGTCCTATTCATGAAGAAGAAGCATGGAATGTTGAGATTGTGTATCGATTTCAGACAATTGAACAAAGTAACTATAAAGAACAAATATCCTTTGCCGAGGATCGATGACCTATTTGATCAGTTGAAGGATGCGAATACATTTTTGAAGATAGATCTCAAGTCAAGATATCACCAAGTAAGGATAAAGGATGAAGACATCAGCAAGACCTCCTTTAGAACAAGGTATGGTCATTACGAGTTCACAGTGGTGCCATTTGGGTTGTCAAATGCACCCGTTGTTTTTATGTGCCTGATGAATGGTGTATTCAGGTACTATCTAGACAAGTTTGTCATAGTCTTCCTAGATGACATTCTGGTGTATTCCAAGTCGGAGGAAGAGCATGAACAGCATCTAAGGATGGTGTTGTCGGTGTTGAGAGAGCACCAACTATATGCCAAGTTGAGCAAGTGCTCATTTAATCAGGAGCAGATCCATTACTTAGGGCATATTATTTCGAAGGATGGGATAGTTGTAGATCCTCAGAAGATTGAGGCCATCAGAGAATGGTTAGCACCAAGGAACGTGACGTAAGTCAGATCCTTTATGGGTCTATCTAGTTATTACAGAAGGTTTATCGCAGGGTTCTCGAGGATATCTCACCCTATCACTTCCTTGCAAAGGAAGGAGAACAAGTTTCAGTGGGCAGAAGATTGTGAGAGAAGCTTCCAGCAATTGAAGCAACTGTTAACCAGTGCTCCAATCCTAAGGATTGCAGATCTAAATGAAGACTTTGTAGTGTGTACAGATGCATGCAAAGAAGGACTGGGAGGAGTCCTCAGTCAAAATGGATTTGTAATTTGTTATGAATCCAGAATGTTGAAAGAGCATGAAAAGAACTATGCCACTCATGATTTGGAGTTGGCAGTCATAGTACACACTCTAAAGAAATGGAGGCATTACCTCATGGGAAGGGGGTTTGAACTGAGAAAAGACCATAACGGTCTGAATTATTTGTTTGATCAGCCAACCTTGAACACTAGGCAAAGTAGGTGGTTGGATTTTCTTTGTGAGTACGACTTTGATATCAAGCATATCAAAGGAAAAGAGAACAAAGTGGTTGATGCACTCAGTAGGAGAGTGCATGAATTACATGCTACAGCCATTAGCATGTATCAAACTGATATTAAAAGCGGAATTTTGGAGGCTACAAATGCATATTTGCAGTAGAGGGATTTGGAAGCAAAACTACAGCAAGGTAAGATGCCATATAAAGTGGAGAATTATAAATTAGAGGTTGATGGAATACTTCTGTACAAGAACATAATTTATGTACCTAATGTCCAGGACTTGAAACTTTTGATTTTTCATGAAATGCATAATGTGCCTTATGTTGGGCACCCTAGATATCAGAAAACTATGGCAGTAGTCAAGAGCCATTACTTTTGGCTAGGTATGAAGAAATATATTGTTGAATACATCGCTAGATGTATTGAGTGTCAGAAGGTTAAACCTTAGCACAGGAACCCAGCAGGGTTGTTGCAGCCTTTACCCATTCCTGAGTGGAAGTGGGAAGTGGTGACAATGGATTTCATCACTGGATTGCCCAGAATAGGCAAACAACATGATTCAATCATGGTGGTGGTGGAAAATCTTACGAAAGTTGTCCATTTTATTCCACTAAAGACTACTCACAAGGCAGCGGATGTTGACGACATCTTTATGAAGGAAGTAGCACGATTGCATAGTATTCCCAAGACAATTGTGTCTGACAGGGACCCGAAATTTACCTCCAAGTTCTGGAAGGGGTTGTTCAAGGGATTCAGAACGAATCTGAATTTCAACACTGCTTATCATCCTGAGTCTGATGGGTAGACAAAGTGGGTGAATAGAGTGATAGAAGACATACTAAGGATTTATGTGATGGACAAACCATCGAAATGGGAAGACTACCTACACTTGGTAGAATTCACCTACAATAATCGGTATCAAGCATCGTTGAAGATAAGCCCATTTGAAGCACTTTATGGTAGAAAGTGCAATACTCCAATAAGTTGGGATAACCCAGTTGACAGGCCAGTAGCTGGGCCAAAGTTGATCAAGGAAATGGAAGAGAAAATGCTAAAAATTAAGCAGAATTTGAAAGCTACCCAAGACAGGCAGAAAATTTATGCTGAGAAGAATAGAACCCACAGAGAGTTTAAAGTGGGTGACCATGTTTTCCTGAAAGTGAAAGACAATAGAATTTCCCTGAAGCTGGGAAACAATGTCAAGTTGGCAGCTAGATTTTTTGGGCCATTTGAAATCCTAGAAAGGATTGGGCCAGTCGCATATATGCTTTCATTACCTGCATCCATGACTATACATAATGTGTTTCGTGTTTCATTGCTTAAGAAATATATACATGATGCTAATCATGTAATTGATTGGAATGTGATTCAGGTGGACCAAGAAGGTGTCCTGCAAGTGCATCATGTGCGCATATTAGACCGGAAAAGAAAACAGCTTTGGAATCGAGCCATAGGGCTTGTAAAGGTCCAATGGACCTGGTACGATCCTGAGGACATGACATGGGAGCATGAGGATGCTATGCAGGAAGAATACCCACATATTTTTGAAGATTTTGAAAATATTGTTGATGTTGTGTGAAAGTTGCATTGAGGATAGTGAAAAAATAAGGGGACAGGATTGTAATATCCCCAATGACGAGCCTTGTTGTAATCATGTTTATGAATTGTAAATAATGTGTATGAATTGTAAATCATGTTTTGTAGGCTGCTGATCCAAGTATTGATAATATGGTGGGCTTATGTGTTTATTAGGCCGGAGAGCCTAAGTGTTATAAGGCCAAGAGCCTGTTTTTTTATATGTAATAAGTAGAACATTAATAAAGATTAAAAATCACTGCGTGCAGATTGACCACGAAGAAAGAGTGATGGGGGACTAAGATTTCACAGGGTGGGTAAGGGAAAAGGGGCTAAAAGGTTGGAAAGAGGGGATAAGCTTAGGGTCTTAAGTCCTTGAGATAATATTTTATTATTATTCTAAAGTTGTGTGACAAAACATGTTTTTATCCTAAGTCATGGGAGAGGCAATGCATGCAGCTCCAACATGTGCAAAAGGGAACACATGCAGCTCCAGGAAGACAAGTGTCGACCTGGGTGCATGCAGTTAAAAGATGAAGCGTCAGCTGAGTTGAGGGTTCGTCCTCCATTCTGTCGTCGGTTCTCTGAAACCATGAAATTATGTCTGATCTTTGCATGCATACCCTCACACAGCTCTGAAACCTGAAGCATGTGACATTTTATTGAGAATCTGACACACCCTTTGTCTAAACTTTTGAGTCTGTGTTCGACCTCTACATGGATTTCTTGTCATGCATCCTGAAACCAGTGTTACCTGAACCGTGTTGTCTCTTAGTGGCCTGTTGTCGTTTTCTAGACGTCCACACCCAATTTTCCTATTGTTGTTGTCACTCGTGAATTAACCAAAAGATGTTGTTGTTGTTGTTATCCTGAACTTGCGGTAATTGAGTTGAAAACTGGTTAAAGGACCGGGTTGTCAGGACCATGGTAGAAGAGGCAGGTTGTCATGCCTGTAAGCAGCTCTCTCCAGGTGAGAGAGTTTGTTGGGAAGTGGTTTTCTCCCAGAGAGAGTCCAACACCAGTTGCAGAGCTCTGAGAATTCCTAATCCAGCCTATTGTCGAGACCCAAAGAGGGAGGTGAAGCACCGATGGACTGTGCTTGTGAAGGTGTATACTCCTGGGTGGAACAGGCATGTGGGGAATGAGAGTATGTGAGTAGTGGGTGTAAGAAGGCTCTTGGAGAGAATCCTTCTAGTTGCTCTGTGCAGTTTTCCTGTAACCTCATCCTAGTCTAGGATTCCCTTGCCCTGAGTGGATCTTGGTCCCAGCTCGGGGGTGACCCGCTGCTAAGTGTGATGAGAAGCATGGTCTAAGGCTGGGAGGTTTGTGGAAGGTCTGGACATGGTTGGTGGAGCTACTACAGTTTCAAAGATACGTATATGCATGTGTTTAATTTCAATTAAAATGCATTTCTGTGATGCTTGCAATATTATCATGTATTCTGTTGCAATGATATTTATTGTTAATTCCATTAATTCTGTATGTTAGCAGTAATACTGTGATTACTATGTATTGTTGGTTAAAATTCATTAGATCTGTTAATTAGATTTAATATTCATGTTATATAAAAATTTATGAGAATGTTCTGCGTAGTAGCATTGCCCAGCCATGGGGTTGATAGTCAGGGATGTTACACCCCATGACGACAGAGCCTGCACAAAGGCCACGTCGGAAGGAGTTATCATCAAACTGCATGAGAGGGTAAAAAATTGGACATATAGAGCCCTAAACCTGGCCGGAAGGCTTATCCTCACCAAAACGGTTCTTCAAGCAATTTCGACGTATATGATGTCAGTGCTCCCAGCCCCCAAAGGAATTCTACAAAAGATAAGAGCCATCCATTGAGACTTCCTATGGTGTGGCACAAAACATAAAAAGAAATGGGCCCTGGTGGCTTGGGATAAGGTATGCAGACCAAAAAGCAAAGGAGGCCTGGGGTTACAGGACCCACATGTAACCAACGAAGCCTACGGGGCAAATCTCTAGTGGAGATGGGTCAAAGACAAATCGATACCATGGGAAAACCTCTGGAAGGCCAAGTATGCCCTGAACATAAGCGACCAGGAGAAAATTATGTTCATGGGCCCAAGGGAGGGATCATCCATCTGAAATCTTTCCTGGCGAAATAAGAACTAGATCCAAAAACACAGCTTATGGGAAGTCAGAAATGGTAGAACAACAAGGTTTTGGGAGGATGCATGGCAACATGAACCCAGAATGGAAAATTTGGATAGGGAGGAGCTTCAACAGAAAATGATTGGGAAGGAAAAACAAAAATCCATCATTATTGGAAGCAAAGGGATGGCAACGCCAGATGGAGGATTTGGGACAAACTTAATCCACAAAATAGAGCCTGGATCGAAACAATAACGAAAGAGGTGGAGGAGGAATTGGGAATTGGTCTTGAAAGAAGAGGACCAATTGAGGTGGGGCATGAAAAATGGGGGTGAATTCAACTTAAAAGAAGAATGGTATTACATCGCGGGTCAGGACCAAGAAAATCTAGAGCAACGATGGGAAAAAATCTGGAAAAGCCCCCAATGGCCAAAAATCAAAATGTTCAAATGGCTAGTTCTTCATAAATGAATTCTAACTTGGGAGAACCTCATGAAAAGGGGTTTCATAGGTCCCTCTCATTTCCATCTATGTCTAGACAAGGAGGAAACAACTAACCACCTCCTCAATGAATGTAGTTACACATCAGAGATTTGGGATTGGGTGACAAGCATCTTTCACCAATCCAATAGGATCCAGGGGAACATCAGTGCAACCATCAAAATGAAATGGTGAACCTTTATTGGAATCTAACGTTGGGGATGATCATCTGGGTAATCTGGAAAGAACAGAACTGGCGCATCTTCAGGAATGAAAGCATACTGGCAAAAAAGGATAAAGGATACAATAGTCTCTCAAATAAGAGAAATGGTGTAGAGCCACAACTACAAGACGGATAAAGTGCAACTCACAGACTAAGACTCTCGTATCCTGGACTTTTTCCAATTGAAATATTGGTGCAACAGCCTACTTGTAGGGCACAACCCGCAACTCCAGATAGGATCCCAAAACTGGACTCCCCCTCCATCAAGGTTCCTCAAACTGAACTTTGACGGGGCGGCAAAAGGAAATCTAGGAGTAGCAGGGGTTGGTGGAGTGATCAGAGACAGTGGCGGAAACATCATCTAATTGTATGTGGGGAGCATGGGAAATTCAACCAACAACACGGCAAAATTTGGATCCCTGGAACTTTGCCTTGAAATCCTAAGTCGCGAAAGGATGATAAACACCATCGTAGAAGGTGACTCCATGCTAGTTATCGACACAAAGAAAATACTCCAAAATGGCACCAGAGTGGGCAAGGTTCAGCGCCACTGGTGCCTTGCACACTCACTACGGAAAATTTAGGAGCATCTAATAACTCTAAATACAGTGGAGTTGTGTTGGGTGCATAGGTCAGCGAATGCGCTAGCGGACAGGCTCGCCAACGAGGGGGTCGGCAAGGAAGGCCCGGAACTAGACGATACCTAGATCAGCATTCTGGATGGGCAACTTAGAACAGATTGCAACCACCTTGAGGGAAAATATCGTGAAGGCAGTTTAAGCATTGAAGGTCACATCGAGGAAGACATTGCAAGGCCTCACGGAAGGTACGCGGGCCCCGGGTAAGATAGGATTGCCTAAAACTATGCCACTAATTATCATGCAAGATCATAATAAGTAGCAGACATATGACCGGAAGCAAGGCCATTATGCTAGTAAGAGGCATGGGGAAAGCACAAGTGAAAGGCCTGGAAGCAAGTCACATTCAATGAATGAAGTAAGGCATGTGGGGCAGATGATAACCAGGATCGATCCACTAGGACAATTACAAGTACAAAGAGCGGCACAATCGAATCACAAGTGAGCAAGGGCAGTAATCGCACAGGGACAAAGGACGACCCATCATGACCATATAGGTCTTAACAGGAAAATTGATCTAAGTGCACATCACTGCTAGAAAACCAAGATTTAAAGAACGGGCTCGTAGTGGGGAAAGTTCAATAAGAAGTGGGACAGCGGAAATAGATGCAATCAGAAGGAGCACAAAAGTAAGGATTATCACATAGTCAAGGGGAGGGAAAGGAAGAATACCTGGGAAGTGAGGCACAGGCCGAGTAACCATCACAAGAGTTGTGGCAGGCAAAGTGGGATGGTGCATCTAAAGCAAATGCACAAGAAAAGGAACCCCCCTGGGAAGGATGTCTTGAACAGACTGCGGTGGCTAACAAGAATGGCATAGGCTGCGAAAGATGCGAAGGGCACCTTCCAAACTTGGGTTGTGCCGAAGGGGAAGGAAACCATCACCTGGTGGGAAAAGGAATTAAAGAACAAGTGCAAAGGTAAAGCGTGGGATGCATTGGTATCGGAAGCGGACTGGGTAACTGATCCGAGGGCCACGCAACCCAGGGAAACCCTCTTCCACAAAACGGTGGAGATGGTGTGGCTAACTCAGATAATGATTAGAAAATTATTTTCAGAAAGGGAAGAAGCCAGGAAGGAGGATACAGGGAAAACAAGACAATGTTGGATGAGATCCTGCATTGCATCAGCAGTCTGGAAACTATTACCAAATTGTTAGTAGATGTAGAGAAGGACCATAAATGCAAGCTGGATCGTTTGGCAGCCCATGTCCACCTCTACCTTCGCTATGTCCATCACATGGACATCACGCTTGTCGATGGACATGGTGTGCCAACTCAAATCAAGAAGACTCGCACGACCTCACAAAAGGAAGATAACAAGAGTTAGGTGGATGGCGGGAAGGAGCACCCCCAGGTGTAGAAACACTTCATAGTTCTGGATCAATGATTTGGTAGTCTATATGCCGTAATGCCAGGTTTTGTTAGGTTAGCTCAGATATCTTTCATGCTCTGGTTTAGGAGGATTTTTTTAGTTTCTTCTTTTATGTATATGCTTTTTTCTCCAACTGAACATGGAAGGTTTGGTCTTGTTTCCCTAAGTGGCAGACCAAAACCATCCCTCGTTACTTTAAACTTGCACAACTAGGGACCCCCTGGTCTGGTTTCCTTCTAGGTAGACCAGGAGGCCCACCTTTTGTATCATATTATTTTCAGTAATATATATTCCTACACTCACTTACAAAAAAAAAGATATCACTCTAACATAGTGACCTTAAAAAGATAAACTAGGAAATGTGAAAACACAAGTAATATCCACACCGATTTTTTTTTAATAACTATTGTCTCAAAAGATGAAAACAAATATAACTATGCAAAAATCAAATCAATGAGAAAAAACAATAATAAAACCAAACAATGTTTGAAATTGTGATTAAACCCAAATGTTGGTGTAAGTCAATGGAGCGATTGAGTAGTTGGTTGATCAATCGAGGGGCTTCCACTAGTTAGATATGACCAATTAAGTGGTATTGACCAAGTAAACTATAATTTTTTGGGCATAACAAAGACTATGAAATGCAGATTGCTTAACTTCTTTAGGGTGGACTTGAGTAATCAAGGTTGACTAAATCAAACCCTCTTTTAAGAAGATTGGTTATGCACTAAAGTGTATCAATAGATAGTGTACAAATTGATTGATTGATATGATGTGAAGAAATTATGTGAATATTGTTCTTGTGCTCTATAATGTTTTAATGGTTATTCTAAATACTACCCACTCTTCTTGGATCTATTATTTATACTTTAACAATGCACTTGTGATTGCTAATGTAACATCCTCAGCCACCAACAGCGTGGAAATGATACCCAACACCACCATTAACTAAGCCTTTTGAGCTCTAATACCGAATTGTAACATCCTCGGCCCTCAACCCACTTGTCGGCCAAGGCTACTATGCGTAACATTCTCATACCTATATATAAAACATGAATATTAAATCTAATTAACAAATTTAATCAAACAATATAGAGTAAGCACATGATCACTGCTAATATACATCATCAAGGACATTTAACAATAAATCATATGCACAACATAATACATGATAACATATAAGCATCACAGGCATGCAAAGAATAATATAAAGTACAAATTGTTACTTATCTTTGAAACTATGGTAATTCCACCAACTTCATGCAGACCTTCCATGAACCTCCCAGCCTTAGACCATGTTGCTCATCATCTCAGCAGTAGGTCAACCCCAAGTTGGGACTAAGCTCCATCGGGCAGGGAATCTTAGGCTAGGCAAGGTCAATAGGAAGACACACAGTCATAGAGGAATAATTCTCTCCCAGGATTCACTTACACCCACTGCTCACAGACCCTCATTCCCCACATGCATGTCCAACCCTAGGAGTATACACCTTCACTGTCACCCGTACAGTTCTTCGACTGCTAAACCTCCCTTGCCTTAGGCTTTAGCAACAGACTGGACCGGAAGTCTCCAATCTCTATGGCACCTACAGGACCCCTTCCAGGAGTTCTCACTTCCTCTGCGCACTCTCTCACCTGGAGAGAGTCAATCACAGGCTTGGTAACCTGCCTCTTCAACCCCAACCACCTCCCTCACCTAGAGAGAGTGTTACACACACGCCAGACAACCTGTTTCCTTCAACTCGATTTCCAACATAGTCAGGCAACCCCGAGGTTCAACATGAACATACACTGGCCAGCAAGCCACACGTAGTTAAGCACTGCGCGGCCACAACATTCCACCAGGAACACAGACACAGGCTTCCCAAACTAGTGACAGACAGACGCTACAGCATAACAAGGCTCAGAAATTACGAGACATTCAGTTTTCCCAACCAATAATACAGAACAAACTCACGGCTTTGGTTTTGGAGATGTGTGAGTGTGTACAGAGATCCCACGCAAAGACTTAATGGTTTAGGTAAGGATTCCCCAGAACAAAAATCGAAAACAAAGGTCAATCCTCGACACCCGCGAGTTCAGATGGAGGATGGAGGATGGGAGTTCAAACCCTCAACACGGCTCCCTTCTCTAGTTGTAACTGCATGCACCTAGGTCAACACCTGTCTCCCTAGGGCTGTATGCTCCCCATTTTGCACATGTTCCCCCTTCCAGGGACATAGGATAAAACATAAACATTTACACAGCTTTGGAATAATATTTAATTATTATTCCCAAGGACTTAAGCCCCTAAGCTTAGCCCCTCTTCCCAACCTTTCAGCCCCCTCTCCCTTACCCAGACTTTGTGGAAGCTTAGTCCCCCATCACTCATTCATCGTGGTCGGTCCACACGCAAAGATGTTTTTATATTAATAATGTGCATCATTATATGTACAAAAATCGGCTCTTGGCCTTCAACACTTAAGCTCTCTGGCGCAATAACCACACAATCCAACCGGCTTATAATACTTGGATCACCAGCATATAAAACATATTACAATTCATAATATAATTGGGGCACTATCGGGGGATATTACAATCCCCTCCCCTTATTTTTTCACTGTCCTCGGTGCAACTTTTACACAGCATCAGCAAGCTTTTCAAATTTTTCAAAAATATGCGGGTATTCTGCCTACATAGCATCTTCATGTTCCCAAGTCACATCCTCAAGACCATACCAGGTCCACTGGACCTCTACAAGCCCTATTGCTCGATTCCAGAGTTGTTTTCTTTTCTGGTCTAATATGCGCACACGATGCACTTGCAGGACACCTTCTTGCTTCACCTGAATCACATTCCCATCGATTACATGATTAGCATCAGGTATATATTTCTTAAGCAATGAAACATGAAACACATTATGTACAATCATTGATGCAGGTACTGCAAGCATATATGCAACTGGCCCAATCCTTTCTAGGATTTCAAATGGCCTACAAAATCTGGTTGCGAACTTGGCGCAGTTTCCCAGCTTCATAGAAATTCTATTGGCTTCTACTTTCAAGAAAACATGGTCACCCACTTTGAACTCTCTGTGGGTTTTGTTTTTATCAGCGTAACTTTTCTGCCTATCTTGGGAATCTTTCAAATTTTGCTTTTAGAATTTTTTCTTCCATTTCCTTGAGCAACTCTGGCCTAATTACTGCTTTGTTAGCTGGATTATCCCAGCTCACTGGAGTATTGCATTTTCTGCCATAAAGTGCTTCAAATGGGCTCATCTTCAATGATGCTTGATACCCATCGTTGTAGGCGAATTCTACCAAGTGCAGGTAGTCTTCCCATTTCGATGGTTTGTCCATCACATACATCCTCAATGTGTCTTCTATCACTTGATTCACCCACTCTATCTGCCCATCCGACTTGGGATGATAGGTTGTACTAAAATTCAGATTCGTTCTAAATCCCTTGAATAACCCTTTCCAGAAATTTGAGGTAAATTTTGGGTCTCTGTCAGACACAATTGTCTTAGGAATTTCGTGCAATTGTGCCACTTCCTTCATAAAAATATCAGCAACCTTCGTTTCCTTGTGAGTAGTCTTTAACAGAATGAAATGGGAATCTTTCGTAAGTTTTTCCACCACCACCATGATGGAATCATGATACTTGTCAGTTCTGGGCAATCCTGTGATGAAATCCATTGTCACCACTTCCCACTTCCACTCAAGAATGAGTAAAGGTTGTAGCAATCCAGTTGGGTCCCTATGCTCAGCTTTAACCTTCTAACACTCCATACATATGGCAATGTATTCAACGATCTCTTTCTTCATACCTGGCCAAAAGTAATGGCTCTTTACTGCTGCCACAGTCTTCTGATATCTAGGGTGCCCAGCATAAGGCATGTTATGCATTTCTCTCAGAATCGCAAGTTTTAGCCCCTGGACATTAGGTACATATACTTTGTTTTTGTACAAAAGTATGCCTTCAGTCTCTAACTTATAATTTTCCACTTTCTATGGCATTTCACCTTGTTGTAGTTTTACTACCAACTCCATGTACTGCAAGTCAGCGCTTGCAGATTCCAAAACTTGGCTCTTTATATTCGTTTGATACATGCTAATGGTTGTAGCATGTAATTCGTGTACTCTCCTATTGAGTGTATCAACCACTTTATTCTCCTTCCCTTTGATATGATTGATATCAAAATCGTATTCACAGAGAAATTCCAACCACCTACTTTGCCTAGCGTTCAAGGTTGGTTGATCAAACAAATACTTCAGACCGTTATGGTCCGTTCTCAATTCAAACCTCCTTCCCATGAGGTAATGTCTCCATTTCCTCAGAGCATGAACGATGGCCACTAACTCCAAATCATGAGTTGCGTAGTTCCTT
>SNQJ01S0222387.1:0-14955 GCA_010110895.2 Picea sitchensis
CACCGATATCCACCTGGATCAACGTGTTGGGGGATGGGCTTAAATATGAAGAGCTTAAATACCTTGGCTTCATTCTCAAACTAAACCATTATGGTATTGCGGATTGGAAGTGGCTTCTCACTCGGATTGAGAAGAAGAATAAACCTTTGGCGCAACCGGTGGATTTCTCAAGTTGGAAGGTTAGTCACAATAATGTCAGTTATCGAGGTAGTTCCTTTGTATTGGCACTAGTTGACTCTCGTCCTGAAAGGGATACTTTGTCGCATTCAGAATCTTTTTTTTAATTTCTTATGGAAGGGAATTTTTTAATATCAAGGATCTGATTTGGAAAACTAGAAAAGCCTTTACAACTTAAAGAACTTAGGAGGTTGGGGTTAAAAGATATCCTAATGTTCGTTTGTTCTCTGGAAGCCAAATCTCTATGGGTTTTCTTGACCTGGGACAGTCTTTGGAGGCATTTTTTTGGTTGATAAGTACATTGCTCCTAATTCTATTTTGGATTGGATACCAAAAATAAAATAAAAACCACACGACTAATGCCTCTAACCAATGGAAAGCTCTAATGTGTTCTTTTCCTATAATTGGATGATTCTTGGCCTAGAAAGTTAGCACTGGAACACAAGTGAGGAATGGAACATATTCCATTGTTGGATGTAAGGAGAATATATTTCTTCTTGAGGATTTTGTAGGTTCTCTCCAAGAGTTGGGTGTTTGCACTCTGAATAAAATAAGTGATGATTCGACATTGTCCATTTGGAACCAAGGTTGGCTCTCCATGGAGGCTCTTGGTTTGGATGTCAATTGGAATCGAATTTGGATGCAATGTATTTCAGAATTAAAAAAGGACCATATCCATCTTTAGAGCATTGAGGATGAACAACTATGGCAGGAGGTCAATACTCAACAAAATTTGGATATCAAGCCATGATAACAATAGGGGAGGACAATGTACTCTAGTGGAATAAAAAATTATGGAATATTAAAGGGTCGTCGAAAGGAATCCTCTTTTTTTGGCTTGTTCTTAAGGAGTGGGTTTTGACATGGGATAGTCTACATCGTAGAGGTAAACAAGGTTCAAGCCTTTGTTACCTATGTAAACAATAGGTGGAGTTGAATTCCCATATATTTATGGAATGTATATTCACACGAAAACTCTAGAAAGAGATCGAAGGTCAATTGGAGATAGCTCCTGCATCGAATAAGAACTTGGCATCAAACTACTTTAATGATTTTTTTACATTTTCCTCATTGAATGAGTATAGATTTATTCCAGTTATGGTTGCATAGGAGTATGGTTTTCCTGGAACGTGGGTATATTTGAAGAGAAAGATTATATTTGAAGAAAAATATTTTCCCTCTTTTAAAGTCTCGCAACAAGCTCTTTCTTTTCTACCTACTTACAAGGATTCCTATTCTTAGAATATTTACCAAGAGATTAGTGCAGTTGACATCAACAAACATTTGGCTTGTGGATTTTTTATGGGGCCTGTTAAGGTATTAAGTGTGTGAATTTTTATGGGGCCTGTCAAGGTATGAAGTGTGTATGTGGGTTGGGGTTCAAACTTTGTTTTTTAGATTCTCACTATCTTACATGCAAAGTCAATATAGGCTGGGGGACCAATGATATTAGTGAAATCAATGTTATGCTTTCACTTCTCAAGTGTGTTGTAGAGAGGAATGTGGCATAACTCGATGTTCTTGATGACTCCAAGTTAAGAATAGATTGGATGAAGAGGACAATACAACTAGATAATCTCGATCTTCTACAAATTGGTCAATGTGTGAAAATTATTTCTTCTCTATTTAGTCAAATAAGGTTTATGCATATTTAGAGAGAACTTAACACTTTTGTAGACACTCTATTCAAGGAATATTTATATTTGAATGTAAATATTCTATTTGTGGAGGATTTCTTTGATGGAGAACTGCTCTCCAAAAGGCAAGGAAATTTGACTGAGATGTAATCCACTTGTACTCTTGTTTGACCTCGCCCTTTCAAGCTTTAGATTTATGTTTTGGATAAAAGTTTTCGTGGCTATTGGTTCCTAAACCTTTTTGTTGTGAGGATGTCATGTGTGAACATTAGGGAATATTTGACAAGATACATGATCAAATTTTTTTTTGCTAATTTCTATGAGTTTTTGCACCTTTGGATTGTACCCTCTTTTTCTTTGGAATAGAAGTTACTTTTTTTTTTCTCGAAAAAAAATATCCATCTTATGTCGATATCTTTTTTTTTTTTGACAGAAACGATTAATGAGGCTTTTATTAAAAAACAACGGAAAGCCGCTGGTGCGTTTACAAGGTTTATAGGAATGCAACTATTTTTACTAGTGTCGACTTTGACTCATAACTTCTATTACAAGATACTTAGATGCCGAGGCTGGATAAAACGAACTACTTAGACTCCCTTTCTGACTGTTACTAAATGCTTAATGAAAATTTCTTGCTTTTGGAAGTGCCTCTGAACTACTCCTTGCCTTTCCCCTTGGACTGTGCTTTTTCTTCTGTCCATTCCTTGTTTAGTTGTTCCATCTGTTGCTCCAGATTTCGCATTCTCTCTTCATGATCTTTCTTTGGTTTACCCAATTCCTTCCTCAGCTTCCAAATCTCCTCACTCAATCCGGATCTTGTGAAGATAATGTCATTTTCTAAAGCCTCCATCCGTCTCCCAGCCTCACTGTCCAAGATTTGCAAGAAATCTTCCAAACTGACCATGAGCCCCCGCAGTTTCTCCAGCTCCACTTCCAGCTCCGTTATTCGTTCCTCCGCAGATGGTTTTGGACCCGAGCTCGACGCCATCCAGAGCTTCCGCTTGCACCTCCTTCGACCTTCCCCTGCTGCCTATTTTGCTGCCCTGGGTCATCTTTCTTACTCAATTCTCTTCTTCCTTGGCTCATACCCCTCCTGCTCGCCTGAGTTTTATAATCCTACTCTGTCCTTATTCTGTTGGATTCTCTGCGCGAAGGTATGGCTTGAGGATTTGGAAACGCCAACCTCATTATGGAGAATCCTTTCCTTTCCGAAGATCGCGTTGATATTCTAAGATACGATTGTCTTATCCTCTGCTCCTGCGTCTTGTCCATGAGTCCACTTGTGCGATCAACTCGGATTAAGGAAATTACGGGATACTCCCTTCTACTGTGGCTCCGTTGAGTATCATGATAATTTTTTCCAAACGGGCTCTCGTATTGGCCTCCTCATCTGCCTGGACATTGTTCCCTCTTAGGAGATCAAACCATTGTATTGACTGGAACTGATGCCTGAGAATCATGATTTTATCAATGACGTGCTTGAGTTTCCCATTCGCTACCCTAGTGTTCTGATTTAAAGTTTGGATTAATAGCCTTGAATCTCCAATCACAGTTAATTTTCGAATATTTAAGGACAGGGCTTGGGTGAGCCCTTGCTAGAGGGAAAGAGCTTCAACTTTGTTATTGGGTTCTATACCTAGTCCCCAGACATACCTAAGTACGATTTTCCTAGTGGGATCGCTTATTACCCCTCCTCCCCTGCCTTCCCCGGATTACCCTTGGACGCTCCATCGAATGAGAGAATGATGGAATTTAGAGAGTTTTCCATTCCTCCATTGCACTTTTGTCCATTCTAAGCTCCCAGCTACAGGGTGAGGTGATTGGAGAGCTCCCTGGTGAGACATTTTGAAGCCCTAGATGGCACATCCACTCTTCTTCTTCATTTCCTAAGGCCCTCGAATTAGAGGTCTTTCTGAAGTAGGTCGCACTCTCGCTGAAGAGGCTGTTAACTTTAATCACTACCTGGGTTGGAGTTCTTTTCTCTTCTCTGAAGATCCGGTTGTTCCTTTCTAACCATATTTTCCAGAGTATGAACTTTGGCAAAGCTTTCCATGTCGCTGTAAGGTGACCTTGATTTGTTGTCCTAAATGGGCACAGGGCCTGCCAATTCGAAAACAGAAGATGGAAATACTGTGGGATGGAAGGGGTCAGGGCTCCTAAACCAAGAGCTAGATGCCAAACCTCACTGGAAAAAGGGAAGCTTAATAGCAAGTGAATTTTCGTCTCCTCTGCCTGGCAGCATAGTGGGCATCTTGTAGGCCCTGCCCATCCTTTTTTCCTGAGATTTTCACCTGAGAGAAATCCTTTTTGGGCCACTATCCAAACAAACAAATCAATTTTTTGGAGGGATTTAACTGCCCAAATCGCCTTCCAGACTGCCGAGTCCTATGAAGCTTGAAGGCCTGGAGCAAGGTGACGGTAACTCCCAGCTGAGGTGTAATTTCCTACACTGGGACCCCAGCCTATCATATCCTTCTTTTTCTCGCTTAGTGGGGTTCTCCCTTGCAATGATTCCTTTAGGCTACTCCATTCTTCTTCCAGAGCATGAGGTAAAGAGGCGATCTCCCACCTGGACCAAGATTTTCTTTCATCATTTCGCCAAGTTGAGATATCCCAAAGACTGTGAATATTGTTATTCTGCATCCATTCTTTTAAGCGCCTTAGCTCCTGCCTGGATGAAAGCGCTGATCCTCGTAGGACTGAATCCTCCCAAATGTTAATGTTTTTCCCATTCCCTGGGATCCAAGTGAGATGTGGGAGGAAGGTCGGCAATGCCTTCTAGCATAAGCTGAAGATTGGAGAGCCCTTCCCTGGTCTTGTTGGGTTCCTTAGACATTTTTTTCTGGGCCCCCGAAAATACTTTTTCCAGAGAGCTCGCTTGCTCCAATTGGCAGTCCTTGTGATGAGATTCCATAAAAATTTTGCTCCAAGAGCCAGATTCTGCATCTGCATGTCCTTTAATTGGAGTCCCCCTTCAAGAAAGGGCTTTGTAATTTTCCCCCAATTTACAAAATGTAGCCTTCTTCCCATTTGCTTTCCTCCTTCCCAAAAGAATTGCCTGGTCATCGCCTCTATTTTCTGTATTACAGTTCTAGGCGCTAAGAGTAGTGCACTTTGATAGATTGGAATGCTGGATAGAACCGCTTTTATGAGAACTAGTTTTCCTTCTAAGTTCAGCCAGTTGGCTCCCCAGGAGTGGATTCTGCTTTTGATTTTTTCTGTCATGTTGTTCTAGTGTGCAACTTTTGGGACGACTTTAATGATAGGGACTCCTAAGTATTTAAATTCTTCCCAGCTGGTGCTTCCATCAATCCCAAGTATTCGAGAGATATCATGCATTTCTCTTGGGTTAACGTTCCACCCATAGATTTTACTCTTGGCTAAGTTAATTACACTGCCGGAGATGTATGTAAATACATCGAGCTCTTTCTTGAATTTCTTGGCTATTGCCAGGCTTGCACCTCCCAGTAGCAGTGTATCATCCGCATATTGGGCATGGTTTATGTCCTTTACCCCTTTTGCAATGCACAACCCGGAAAGATTGAGCTGTCGTTGCCCAAACTCTAGTTGGAGGCTAAGGACAGAGGCTTGAATAGCGTATAGAAGAGGGGAGAGGGGGCAACCTTGCCGGAGTCCTCTTGTTGCTTGAAAGAATCTTGTGGCTCGTCCATTTACCAAAGGGGATATCCATGGTCCTGAGATACATGCTCTAATCCAGCTTATGAAGGAGGGCGCAAACCCAAACGTTCCATCACTTGGAACAAAAATAAATTCCTTACCCTATCGAAATCATTTGAGAGATCGAGTTTGGCAATCATACCTTTGTCTTTCCACCGTAGACTTGAATGCAGTGCCTCTTGGACGAGAATGATATTGTCCGTTATGCTCCTTCCTTTTATGAAACCTCCTTGATTTTCCAGAATAATAGAAGGGAGGACGCTTTGGAGTCTGTTCGCTATGATTTTGGTGAGTATCTTATAGCTGGTGTTGCAGAGGGAAATAGGTCGGAACCTGTCAAAGCTGGTCACTCCTTTTTCCTTCGGAATCAACGCTAAGAATGAAGAATTAGTCCCTCCTCCAATTCTAGCACAAGCTTGGGACTTCCTGATGAGTTTCGTGAGATCAGACTTGATGATATTCCACCCATGTTGGTAAAATCTGGCTGTAAATCCATCTAGTCCGGGGGCTTTGTCCGGATGCAATTGATCCAGGGCCTCTTTAATTTCGTGTTGGTCTATTCCCCTGACAAACTTGCTATTAACCTCTTCTTGTATCTTTGCCTGGATCAAAGCCAATGGATAGATTTTTGGGTCGCTTGCTTCTCGATGAGGCTCTGTATAGAGAGCTTCAAAGGTTTGCACCGCTGCCTCCTTTATGCCTTCAAAGTCCATTATAATCTAGTCCTGAGTGCAGATTTCTGTTACCGTTTTTAACTGCTTCTTGGCCTCCGCTTGCTTGTGAAAGAAAGTGGTATTCTTGTCCCCTGCTTCAAGCCAGAGACACCTCAATTTTTGCTGCCAATGTTGCTCCTCTTCTCTACAGGCTTGGTGCCAGACTTTTTGCAACGTTGCCTCTTGCTGCAGAGTTTCTTTCGAAGGCTCCACATCTTCCATTTCTAACTGGAAAGCCTCTAAATCCTGCTGCGCTTCTAGGCGTTTGGAGATGGGATTTGGTAGGGACTTGGCCCACTCTTTTAAATCTCTTTTTAACCTCCTG
The DNA here is from genome assembly GCA_010110895.2 of Picea sitchensis. Taxonomy (NCBI): domain Eukaryota; kingdom Viridiplantae; phylum Streptophyta; class Pinopsida; order Pinales; family Pinaceae; genus Picea; species Picea sitchensis. Next base: position 6,531 of record SNQJ01S0222387.1, read on the forward strand.
GTCTTTTCTTCCGAGACATAAAAGGGGGAGCCTGAAACTGGACCGTTCCACATTTTGGCCACCAAGGCGGGGTAGCTTTCTTCTTGGATCCATCTTGGGCTGAAACGAAAGGGGATTGACCCCAGATTATAGTCAGAAGTCAGACTTAGAGAGATTGGCTTATGGTCTGACATGCTATGGGGGAGAATAGCAGAGTCTAGATTTAGGCCCAAGACAAGGAAGGAGCTTTGGATGAGAAATCTGTCCAGTCTTGCTGCAATATGCCCCAGCCCCACCCTCTTGTTTGACCAGGTGTACTTTCCTTTTGCTGGATTTATATCCTACAGCTCCCAGATAGACATTAGGTCCTCTATCCATTCCCTTGCTTGATCCTGAACTCTTGAGCCTCCCTTTTTCTCATTCGCCGAAAGGGTTAGATTCAGATCACCCCCGAGGATGATGTTGTCCAGGGCGTTGTCTTGCATGAAGTCTCTTAAGGTTTCCCAGCAAGCAATTTTATCTTCTGGTAGAACTGGAACATAGAGATTAAGGAGACTTACCTATCTCCCTGAGTCCAAATGGACAAGGCTGGTGTAGATCCAATGTTTGCGCATTTCATGCATGCGTAGGTCATATTTTTTGGAATTCCAAATCGTGCCAAGGCCGCCCGAAGCCCCTCTGGCATTTTCTGCTATACCACTACTGACATTCCATCTTTCTTTGAATTTCTGGAGGAAATATTGTCCCTCCATCTTGGTTTCTTGGATCAACAGGATCTCGGCTTTAGCGGTTTTGATAATGTCTTTTAGCACTTCTTCCTTGGGCGTGCTTCCAAAACCTCTGCAGTTCCAAGACACCAATTTCATTGATTACCTGAGGGGGAGTGTTGGCCTTCCTGGAAGGCCTTGGACTTCTTCCTGGTCTGTCTGACATTGATCAACTGCTTGAGGGTTGGCTGTGATCCATTTAGAACATCCTTGTAGGTCTCTTTTTCTCGCTCTACTATTTTGGATTTCCTTCCTCTTCTTAGTTTTTTCGGGGTGTGTTCTATGCTTCTATCTTCCTCACTGTTGCTTTCTATATGTATCTCACCCTCCTCCCTCGCTTGAGTTTCCCCTGGCTCTCTAGGAACTTGAGCTTGGTCTTCCCCTTTTCCCTGCGCCAAGCTATCTTCTAGGTCCGGGTTTGGTCGTTGGTGCTCCGACTCCTCTGCGTGACTTGGCTCCGTTACCACTTCTGTAGCTCCATTTGTTTTTTTTGCATCTGTTCCCTTACTACTGTCCTGTCCGCCTTGGATGGGTCCCGGGTCTGCTTGAGGTGCCTGATCCATTTTTTGCAGTCTTGGCCCCTTTGCCCTTGTGTTGGGTTTTTCTTTACCTACCTTTTTCCATCCCTCGCTTGTGTCTTTAGCCGTGCTTGGGTCTTTGGGACAATTTCTCTGAAAATGCCCATACTCATGACATCCCCTACATTTAAACGGTAATTGTTCGCAGTCGAGTTTTTGGTAATGCTTCCATTCTCCTACTTTTAGCTTGACTGCCTCCGGGAGTCCTACCTCCAGGTTCACCTCCAGACAGATACGAGCATAGGAGTATTGATCTTTTGGATCTGCCTTATCGATGTAGTTTCCAAGGCCATTGTCGATTGCCTGAAGCGAGGAGCTGTTCCAGCAGTGGATTGGTAGGTTTGGGAGCCTCACCCATACCGGGACTTCTTTGGGGACCTCCGACTCCGGATCAAATCTCGAATGCCAATGATTCAAATAGAGACCTTGGGGGCCCATGAATTACAGTCCGTTCTTGAAGATCAAGTCCCGATCGACTTCTGAGATAAACTCGAAAATGTAATAACCTCGACCCACTGCATAGCATGTAACACTGTTTTGGATTAAGGGTCTCCATTTCCTTTGAATCCAGTTGTCTGTAGTTTTGGTGGAAGGCCAGAGCCCCATGAACTGGCCAACTAGCCCTCGTTCAGCTAGCGAGACCGCAACTCTCATTGGATGATCTAGAGGCAGATCAATTTCAGGAACCATTTCTAATCGTTTTACAAATCTTGGGGGTGCAGCGTTTGTGGGTTTCTTGCCGTGCCTGGTGAAGAGTTTGCGAAACGCGTTGTTGTGTGGGGGAGGAGCGCTTTGCTCCCTGGCCCCAGGGGCGACCATGGGTCGAACTCTGTAACGAAATCTCGGCTAGGTCAAACTTCTTAGCGCCCGCTCGTTGTAGTTATCTATGCTTCCCATGATGTTACGACCTCTTCACCTATCTTTTCCTCTGCTTTATGTCGATACCTTTTAATTACCATAGACCGAGAAATTTGCATCTCAAGTTAATTTTTGTTCCTCTCAATGTTTGATACAATCAGAGTCACGATGGATCTTACATTAATGTTCAACTTTTGAAGCTATCTAGAGGTCTTAGGTATACAATTTACATTTGGGAGATAATGAAACAATAGGTTGATAAGAGAAATCAACCAGTATATTAATGGGAGTCACCACTCCCTTATTGTAATAACACATATAGATTTAATCCAATTAAGGCTTAATCACCTCTTAATTTTTGAATGACAAGTTAATAATAATCTTGGAAATGTTTGTTATATTGAGTTTCACTCAGATTGCTTGGAGTTTACCATTGTATGAGAGAGAATTTCATACCAAAATTTTTAATGCCACATCTTGAGGTATTGACCCCATTCCAATGAAAAAAGGGGCTTTTTTGTCAAAATAAATGTGGAAAATAGCAAACACGAGTCTTACTAGTGTAACTTGTTTCTTAGTAGTGACGTTATTCCAATGAAAAACGATTATTTTTTATAAAAAAAAGGTTGAAAATAGAAAAGATGTATCTTACTAGGACAACTTATCTCAAGGTATTGACCCCTTTCCAATGAAAAATTGATAAGTTTAATAAAAAAATGTTGAAAATGGCATAAATCAATCTTACTAGCACAACATGTCTCCAGGTATTAATCCACTGCCATGAAAATGGGGATCTTTTATTAAAAAAAATGAAAATATTGGATATGGTTCTTACTAGAACGTGTCTCCTTGTATTGACCCCATTCCAATGAAAAATCATGGATTTTTATCCAATAAAATTTGAAAATAACAGAGATGAGTCTTACTGGCACAACTTGTCTTAGGGTATTAACACCATTCAAAAGAAAAAAGAGTATTTTTTATCAAGAAAATGTTGAAAATGGAGAAAATGAGTTTTAGTAACACTTGTCTCAAGGTATTAAACTATTCAAATAAAAAAAAGGATTTTTTATATAAAAAAAGGTTGGAAATAGTGGAGATGAGTCTTATTAGCACAACTTGTGTCGGTAAATTAGGTCTAACTTGAGCAATTGAGAAGAGCGTTATCCTCCCTACTCAAGTTCAATTCCCACACTTAACATGTTGAGCTCTTAAATGAGTATAATGTTGACAAAGTCTTGAGCTTCTAGAAAATCCAATTTACCTTGGGTACCATCCTCAAAATGAGAAGTGTCCATTGTTTTCCCTCCAAAAGTGTATTTCATGGAAAAAAACACACAACTTGTCTTCGAGTATCGACCTATTCAATGAAAAATGAAAACTTTTTATCATAACAAAAATGTTGAAAATATCATAGATAAGTCTTGCTAGCTCTACTCGTCTTCTTGTATTGATCTATTCTAATGAAAATGAGAAATTATTATTAACAAAAGTGTTGAAAATAGTCTTACTAACATAACATGACAAAGGGTATTGATCCATTCAAAAGATAAAGCGACTTTTTTGTCAACAAGATCTTGAAATTAATAGAGATGAGTCTTACTAAAACAAGATGTCTTAGAGTATTAATTCCATTCCAATGAGGAATTATACCAAAAAACAAAGTGTTTTAAATCATGGAGATGAGTCTTGCTAAGACAATATGTCTAGGGTATTTGACCCATTCCAATGAAAAACAGGGAATTTTATCAAAAAATTGTTGAAAATAGTCGAGATGAATACCTTTCGCTATTAACCCCATTCCAATGAGCATGGATAATGTATATCTTGAATGATAATGAAGACTAGTCTTAGCAACACAACTTGTCTTTGGTTATTGATCATCTTCCAATGAAAAATGGGGAGTTTTTATCATAAAAAAAATTGTTGAAATGCACAATATGTCTTGGCATATTGACCCATTCCAATGAAAAATGAGTTTTTTATCAAAACAAAATTGAAAATAGTAAAAATAAGTCTTACTAGCACAACATTCCTTCTACTATTGACCCTCCAATGAGAAAGGAGAGTTTTTCCAAAAAAAAATGAAAATAGTAAAAATGAATCTTACTAAAGTGACTTGTCTCAAAATATTTACACTACTCTAATAAAAATTAAAAAACATTTTATAAAAAAATGTTGAAAAAATCTTACTAACATATGTGTTGGGGTATGGACCTATTTTCAAAGAAAAATAGAGTTTTTTTATAAAAAAAAATGTTGAAAACAGTAGAGATAAGTCTTACTAACACAACATATGTTTTAATAATAACCCCATTCCACTAAAAACAAAAAAAAATTATTAAAAAAATTGAAAATTATGAAGATGAGTCTTATTAGCAGAATTTGTCTTGGGTATTGAACTATTTGAATGAAAAATGGGAAATTACTCTATAAAACTTTAATTACCTTCACACACTTCATAAGTTGAGCTAGGAGCTATAAGTAATAATGTGATGATAAGTTATTTAGGCATTAAATTGATGGTCATTTATGTGATTTTATTTCACATTATCTCTGCATTTAAAATTAATAATTAAAAACATGATCATTAATAAATTAGATCCACTATTTTACTTTTAAAGTGAAGAAAAACATTATTTTATAATAAATATATTGTTATTATTTTTTATACTTAAAACATTCAATTATTTATTATGTATTGAGATTAAAGAAGATTCAAATCTTAATAAACATTTTCATCATCAATATCTAGATGTATTGGTATTCAGCGGCATTGATTGCAGGGTGAGATTATTCCCGCCTGGCACCAACGGAGGCACCTGTAATAGAACTTGTGGCTGTATAGTCTGCATTAATATTAACAGCAGAAGAGCTATTCCCCCTCTCAGGAGCAAGGCTGCGCAACGGTCTCGTTCCATAAAGCTCTATCAGTTGACTGGAAACATCTTCAAGCTGAAGAATAGACAGATCGAACTCCAGAAACCAAGGGTTCAAGCTGAAGAATAGACAGAAGAGAAACTTGGATGCCAGATAGAAAGCCGCACCAGCGACTTGGCGGGGTCCGAACTGGAGACACACCGTCGTCATCAATCCATCATTCACAAAGTTCCAAGAAACCTGTGAAAACTGAGGATGCCATCGTTCAGCGTTGAACTTTTCGAGGGCAGAGACGAGGGGATTATATGGGGTTTCGATGTCGAGATCGAAGTTGAGAGTAGAGAGAACTAAATGCTCGCTCTTCAAGAGTAATTGTTTCCTCTGGGGTCTTTTATGAGTTCGGCAGTGGCTGGGTCTGCTTTTTCATGTTGGACTTTGTAGGAAAGCCGAGTCAGAGAAGCAGGCAGATGGTCGCGATTGTATATCTGTCATTTTTGCTGTGAGATTGGCGGAGATAGAATCGGTGGCAGAATAAGATTGCTCTTGCGATGGTCACTTGGTGTAGCTCTAATTCCATGGCTACATGTTTTATAAAATGGCAGTACGATTTCCTCAGGCGATCCTCTTGCTCTGCGTCGATTCCATCGATTCTGGAAGGACTAGATTCGTCTATTTGGGATCTAGTAAAATACCATCCCTCTGAGTTGGGGAGCAGTTTTGCATGAAAAAGATTCAACACCGCGACGTGTATACGGAGGATGAGATTAATGAGTTGGAGTGGATGGAGAAGAGGTTGTATATATAGGCAAGGCAATGAGACGTAGTTGTGAACGGAGGAGCCGTGGTGAACAGGCCGAGGACTTCATGACAATCCCAAGGTACCCTGGTATATGGGCTGCCAGAGTGGATAGTTATTGTGTTGTGAGTACCCAGGTCCTGGGGTTGAAAGTTATTGCGTTGCGAGTACCCAATTATCATGTATATAGTGATTAAATAAATATATATAATAATAAAATAATTTAATTTTAGAGTTTAGTAAGTAATAATAGTAATACTAATTTATTTTTAAGGTCACGGTCAAGCTAGACACTAAATTGATGTATGAGACTTTCCTCGCTTTCCTAGCTCAACAATTTTGCATATACATACATATAGCATATCTAATATATATTTGACATATATATTTGGCTTTTCTTTGGATTTGAAACAATTGGAAGGAAACATATATTTTTAACCACTAGCTTCACTCACATAGTTTATAATAATGATGACAACTATCTTTCATTGGAACCAACATTTGTTTATTGGACTTTAAGTAAAAAACTTAATTGATTTATTAATTGTTTCATCGACATGTGGCTTAGTGGTTGAAATGTGGTGCCACCATGTAAGCATTCAACTTCAAACCTTGGTGGGTATAAAGTCCCTTTATGTGTGCAACTTAAAGCAAGATATATAAAAATATTTATTTATTTATTATTTGATGTCTAAATAGGTTTGCAATAGCCTATATAAATAAATAAGAATGAATATAGTCATATCTCTAGTCAATTGACTTGACTTAACATTGACGATCTAATTAATACAAACAACATTAAACGTAAAATACAATAGTAAACTTAATATACAATAAGATATATTACTCTCTATGTGAAGGTGTTTGGCCTCCTAGAATTAGTTTCCATGTGTCAACAAAAGGGCTTAATATATGGATGATTATGCATCAAAACTAGGATTTAATTTTATTTGTGTTACAAAGAAACATTTTTAAATCTTTAAGAAAAAATAATTTTATTCTATTTTTCTTATAAGGAATTTAATAAATTTGTAGTGAGATTTTATTATTTAAATTTTTTTGGGTGTAGTTTTCAAAATTTAAAGAAAAGAAAAATCACTAAAAGTACAAAATATGAAATATTAATTTAATCGTTATCTATACAAACATGGTAATTTGATATTTTAAAACTTTTCCTAAAACAATAAATAAAAATGAATTTTCATTTCACATAAAACACATTTATCAAATAACATTATAATAACTAATGAAGACAAGTATTACAATATTAAACTAAAATTTCATTTAATAAAAAAAAAATTCTTTAAAACATTTAAATTGTATCCTGCATCCAACAAATTAAAAAAAAAGAGATGTATAACTGTTTGTCTCGAGGAAAAAGGGTTTGTCTAGAAATGGTTCACTATAAAATGATTCTCCATCCTTTTTTTCTCCAGTCCAACAATCATTATTTACTTTTATGATGATGATGAAGTTGTTAAAACTTTGTGAAGATACTTCATCCAATTCTACCAAACTGGAAAACAACCATCCCCTATCTTCCACCTTATTATCCACCCTTTACTTTTTTAATAAAAACAAAGTCATAAATACAAGGACCCACTAAAAATTACTCCCACCCTTATAATTATTTCCCTTTTCCTACCATCTCCACCCCATTTATACTAACTCAACCGAAAATAAATTTAAAAATAAAATAAAATAAATTAAGATAAAAATAATATCTTATTTTGAAAAAATAAAAAATAATACTAAAATGTCAATTAACAAACAAAGTTTTAATTTTTAAAATTAAAATGAAACAACAAAAAAAACAACCAATTAAAAATTAAAAAAACAACATATGGAAAAAAATAACACATTCAAAAACTTAAAAAACTGATTGATTAACATTACATTAAATTAAATTTAAAAACAACATTTAAAAAAATAAAAATAAAAACAAAACAAACCAAACCTCACCTCACCTCACCTCACCTTCACCCTACCCTACCCTACCCTACCCTACCCTACCATTGATTTACATCCGCTTTACCCATTTTCCCAACCCGAATCTCCCCTCCCCTCCCCTTAACCCTCTCCTCTCCCTCACCTCACCCTACCCTTCTCCCTTGAATTCTATCGCCTTTACCCATTTTCCCGACCGTAACCCCTCCTACCATCCATTTCCTCACCTCCTCTTAACCCTCTCCTTCCCCTCGTACAAACACCCAAAAAACACTCGACCAAGTGGTCACTCCTACCACAATGCAAGATTATGGGTCAAAGAAAAGTTTTAAATATTAATAATTCTAAGTTAAGAATTAAGAAATAAGAATTAAAGATTGAGAGTTAAGAGTCAAAATTTAAATAATAGAATTAATGTTAATGGAGGGTTAAGCATTCAAATTAATGAAAATTTAGATTCTAGAGATAAATCTTTAATTAATATAATTTAAAATAAATTATTATAATACAAAATTAGTTTTAATTTAATATAATTTAATGAGAAGTTATGGATTTAAGATTAAAGATTAAAAAATAAAATTTAATATAAACTATTAATAATTATATTTTAAATTTTAAAA
>SNQJ01S0222388.1:0-12449 GCA_010110895.2 Picea sitchensis
CAAAGACAAGAGTGGCATGTTGCAGAATGTCTCCCTCGTTGAGAGGGAGTGTTGATGTTTGGACAACATCGGGAAGACATTCTCGAAAGATAATAATTAACAATATAATTATTATTGATTATTAAATATAGTATATAATAAGTAGTTGTTGATTATTCAAGGGACGCATCCTTTCATGGATGGTCACCTTATGTTCCCTATATATGGAACACTCATTTTTGTAATAATATCTCAAATATCTTTTATATCTCATATGAATAAAAACCAACAAGAACACACAATCTCATTATTTGGCACTAGTCTCATTATCTATCTTAAAGCCATTTTCTTCAAGAACTTTATATTTTGCTTCAAAGTTCATTTTTGCAAAGCATTACTTTTATCTTGAAGTCTCTATTTTGCTTATGGTTATTTTACTTGCAAGCACATGTATCCTTTGAGTATATCTTATGCAAGTATTTCATTAATTGAATATCTTTTCCATGATCTTGTTACTTTGTGAATGTAGGAACAACATATGCTGCTAGTAGAAATTTACTTTTGTTATATTTGTCTTTGTTGCAATAAACTCCTAGATTTATTTTCTTATACTTAGATTAGTTTCAAGCTTTAGTATATTTTGTTAGGGACTACCCCCCTTGGCCTTGCTAGGAGTTGGCCTAAACGAAGGAGTCGAGGATCAAGTGACAACACCTTGACTCGAGACTTGCCGTCAAGGACACACCAAGTGGATTCAATATTTCTTCCACGTCACCCAGGTGTGTATAAAGGCGGCAACAAAAGGTAAGATTGACAACCAACCCATAGCAATTTTGATTGATTCTGGAGCTACCCATAGTTACATAAATGCTAACATTGTTGAAAGATTTCACTTGCAAAGGAGTAAGCATAAGAAATCTTGGTTAGTTCAGTTAGCTACACGGGGGCTAAGAGAAAGATCAATGAGTTGGTTAAGGATTGTCAAATAGACATGAATTGACTCAACACAAAGGTGGATGTAAACATCATACCATTGGATTCATATGATTGTCTAATTGGCATGGATTGGTTGGAAAAACACCATGTTGTCCTAGACTGTTATAACAAGACAATCACATGTCTTGATGAGGAAGGGCAGCAAGGCAAGATTCAAGGCATTCCAAGAGTTGTAGTTGTTAGAGCGATTTCATCCATGCAGTGGAAAAAGAGTTTCACGAAGGGATGTCAGATTTCTGCAACCCATATGGAAGAGGTAGCCAAAGATAAAGTGACAAGCATTGAAGGCCATCTGGTCTTGAGGGATTTTGAAGATGTTCTTCGAGAAATCCCAGTATTGCCACCAAAAAGAGACATTGATTTATGTATTGATTTGGTGTCAAATGTTGCCCCAATGTCCAAGACATCATACAGAATGGGTACACCAGAATTGAAGGAGTTGCAGATGCAGCTTGAAAAGTTGTTAAAGAAGGGGTACATACGCCCAAGTGTGTCACCTTGGGGAGCCCCAGTTCTTTATATGAAGAAGAAGGATGGAATCTTAAGGTTGTGTATTGATTTCAGACAGCTTAACAAGGTCACCATAAAGAGCAATTATCCTTTGCCAAGAATTGATGATTTGTTTGATTAGTTGAAAGGTGCAAGAATATTTTCCAAGATTGACTTGAGATCAGGCTATCATTAAGTAAGGATAAAAGAAGAAGACATCAGTAAGACAACGTTCAGAACAAGATATGGGCATTATGAATTCACGATAGTGCCATATGGACTATCAAATGCCCTAGCTGTCTTTATGTGTTTGATGAATGGAGTGTTCTGGGAGTACCTGGACAAGTTTGTGATTGTGTTCCTAGATGATATACTTGTCTACTCTAAGTCAAAAGAAGAACATGAGCAACATTTAAGATTGGTGTTGCAAGTTCTAAGAGAGCATAAATTGTATGCTAAGCTAAGTAAGTGCATCTTTTACTAAAAGAAGATTCACTACTTGGGGCATAAAATTTTAGTAAAAGGGATAGAAGTTAATCCTGAGAAGATAAAGGCCATTAGAGGATGGTCACCGCCAAAGAATGTCACATAGGTTAGATCATTCATGGCTCTTGTCAGTTATTACTGAAGATTCATAAAACGATTCTCAAAGATGGCAAGTTCAATCACTTCTTTGCAAAAGAAGGGAGTGAAGTTCGAATGGACTTCCAAGTGTGAAGAAAGATTTCAACAGTTGAAGGAAATATTGACAAGTGCACCAATCTTGAAGATTGCAGATACAAACGAAGATTTTGTTGTGTGCATCGATGCATGCAAGGAAGGGCTTGGTGGAGTTCTCAGTCAAAAGGATCATGTGGTATGCTATGAGTCCAAAAAACTAAAAGAGCATGAAATAAATTATGCCACCCATGATCTAGAGTTAGCAGCAATTGTACATGCATTAAAAATGTGGAGACATTACCTCATGGCTAAGAAATTCAAGCTAAGGACAGACCACTGTGGTTTGAAGCATTTGTTTGGACAGGCAACACTAAATGTCAGGCAAACTAGATGGTTGGAATTTCTGAGTGAATATGACTTCGAAATTAAGCATATAAAGGGAAAGAAAAATTAAGTAGTTGATGCACTCAGCAGGAGAGCTCATGAAGTGCATATTGCAGCCATAAGCATGTACAAGACTAATCTGAAAGGTCAAATTATTGCAGCAACAAATTCGGATCAAAATTATTTAAAAATAAAAGAGATATTACAACAAGGTAATTTTCAACAGAAATTTAATTCTTATGAGCTGAAAGAAGATGGAATTATCATGTACAAGAGAAAAGTATATGTGTCGAATTCCAGTGAGCTGAAAAATGCAGTGCTGAAGGAAATGCATAATGTGCCATATGTCGGGAACCCAGGATATTAGAAGACAATTGCAACAGTAAAAAGCCAATACTTTTGGCTGGGAATGAAGAAGGAAGTCGCTAATTACATAGCCAGATGTCTAGAATGCCAAAAGGTGAAGACGGAGCATAGACATCTAGCAGGTTTGCTACAGTCATTGCCCATACCGCAATGGAAGTGGAAAGTTGTTACAGTGGATTTTATTACTAAGCTTCCTAGAACAGTGAAGCAGCATGATTTCATCATGGTGGTGCTTGATCAATTAACTAAGGAAACACATTTTATTCCAGTAAAGACTACACACAAGGCAGCGAATATTGCAGAGATCTATATGAAGGAAGTTGTTAGGCTACATGGAGTGCCTAAGGAAATAGTTTCAGATAGAGATCTGAAGTTTACATCGAATTTTTGGAAAGGTTTGTTCAAGGGCTTTGGAACGAATTTAAATCTTAGTACAGCATGTCACCCAAAGTCAAATGGGAAAACAGAAAGGACTAATAGGATAATTGAGGACATGCTTAGAATGTATGTGATAGATCAGCCATCAAAGTGGGAAGATTATATTCATTTAGTTGAATTTGCTTAGAATAATGGGTATCAGGCCTCATTGAAAATGGGTCAATTTGAAGCATTGTATAGCAGAAAGTGTAACACACTAGTGAGTTGGGATAATCCAGCAGGCAGAGCAATTGTTGGGCTAGATTTGTTAAAGGAAATAGAAAAGCAGATGACAAGGATAAAGAAGAATTTAAAGGCTGCCCCGGATAGGCAGAAAAGTTATGCAGACAAAAATAAAGTGTTTAGAGATTTTAAAGTGGGCGAACATGTGTTTTTAAAAGTGAAAGCAAAGAGGAGTTCGTTAAGATTAGGAAGTTTCCCGAAGTTGGTAGCGAGATATTGTGGGCCTTTTGAAATCTTAGAAAAGATAGGGCCAGTTACATACATGCTAGCATTGTGTACATCCATGAGAGTGCATAATGTATTTCAAGTGTCATTATTAAGGAAATATGTATCTAATCCTAACCACATAATTGATTGGAATGTGATCCAGGTGGAGCACGATTCCGAGCGGAACCAGTACGCATCCTGGACCGGTAAATCAAAGTGCTCAAGAACAAAGCCATAGGGCTGGTAAAGGTTCAAAGGACCTGTTACGATCCTGAAGATGTTACATGGGAGCAAGAAGAAAACATGCAGGTAGAGTACTCACAAAATTTTGACAATTTTGAAAAAGATAGAATGCAAGACTCCATTTTGAGCAGCTAGAGTTCCAGAACCACATCTCAGAGTCCTAGCCAAATGCGTTGGGGACCTTGATAAAAAAATGGCTCATTCCTTGGGTTAGCCTTGATAAACGGATGGTACATCCCTTGGGTTAGCCCTGATAAACAAATGGTGCATTCCTTGGGTCGGCGAGTTGAAAAGAACATGAGATTATGGTTGGAACTACTGCTGGAGTTGTAAAATTGCAGAATTTTTATTTTCTCAGTATTGTAATGTAAATTTGCATATATATATATATATATATCGGCATAGAGTGCACCCAAGGACGGTGCACAATTGTAGGGGAGAGGGAATGTAACATCCCCACTATAATCCCTAGTTTAATTAATATTTATGTAGATATAATATGTGGCTATGGCAAGCAATGTAATATGCGAATTGTATTTCCTTGTTTTGTTAATAAAATGTGATGTCAACTGCTAAGGGGACATGGACAAGAGATTGGGGCTGAATTAATCCACAAGTGAGGGGAGAGTCTAGGATAATGGCCAAGAGAGGTCCAAGGGGGTATGACCCATGTATATTAATTCAACCCATTTTCCTAAATTTGTTATTTGTATATGAACCTTCCAATTTTTGAATGTGTGTTCTCAAAGCCAATCATTGAATGCATGTAAGATGGTGGGTGTGAGTGGTCATATCTCAAAGTTATTGGACACGTGTGGGTTGAGTAAAATCAGCTTGGGGAAGAGTGTGAGTCAAGAAAGGCAAGCCAAAGGGAGGAAATTTGTATGGGTTGAGACAACAGTTTTACACATTGAGTTTTTGTGCATGAGAAGCAAGTAGAGAGCAAGAAAGAGAGCTTGGAGCTGGTGCAGCCATGGAGGGCGAATTCTAAAGCATGTTGGAGCATATCTGGAGCGTTTTGGCGCTGAAGACTGAAGAGCCAGGTTGTCAGGCCTGAAGAGTGAACTACTAAGTGAGTTGCACTAAAAAAAAAAGTGTTTGTTGTTGTTTGTTGATAGTTTTCCTAGCAGCAAGTTCCCTTGAGTTCCCAACTAAGAGATTCATAGCTACCTGTACCAGTGAGACTCTGATAAACAAATGAGACGCCCGAGGGATTGAGATTAGTGAAGGGGTACATTCCTTGGGTTGGGAAGGTCAAGAGGAAGAGAGTTGGTGGAAAATTGGGATAGTTGTAGGTGATATCTGTGGGTTGTGAATTTTATGAGTTGTGAGTGGACAGTGAGAGACCTCCCTCTTTTGTGAATTACTAGCCTCAACTCGAGGGTGACTAGCTGTTGAGATTTGAAACAGTCGATCTACGGTTGGGTGGAACGTCCATCCCAACCAGTTGGTTGCACAACAAAATTAAAAATAAGTGTTTTATCTTGTTGTTGTGTTATTTCATGAGTTTATTTGTTGTGCATGAACTTTGTGTATTTAAGAATGATATATATGTTGATGTGTGAGTTATTAAGCTGCATTCATGTTATTTTGATATGTTGTAGATGCATATATTTTATGGTTATAGACAGTATCTAAATTTGTATGTAATTCGTAGTTGTATGCTACAGGAAATTAGTTAGTTGTAAAAAGAATTAAATTAGTTAACAGAAATTTAGTTTTTATGAGTATTCCACACCATAATGTCCCTCGGTTGGGCTGGGGTACGTTACAGGTGAACTACGGTCTGGTGGTAGCGCCAAAATGGCATGCTCCCACTTGTTCTTGTGAAAATGAAAAGGAACAACTTTATATAGCAAGCAATTGAAGTATTGTGTCATCCATCTCGAATGTGTCCATTAGTTGTACMTGTGAGAAAGAGGTTCAATGCAATGGCATCGAGTTTATTTATAAATATTAAATATTGTAAAGGTCAATGCTCATTTTTAATAATTGTTTTTAGAATTATTTTTTTATAAATTTCAATAAAATGGCAAAACCGTTCTGAAATTGTCAAAGTTGAAGGTCAATACAAAAAAAYGTCCTTCCAATAAAAATTAGGGAAGCCCTTAAAGCATAAGTACTTCCATTTTGAAGGCTGATGTTAATCGTAAAATGACTCACTATGGTTACCCATGTAAGTTAAGATTAAGCAATCAGACATCACAGATCTACCTACAAATGTTGCTCCTAATTTGGGTTTGTAGCATTGTCATGAAATAGTCCAGACTCCAAATCCTCATGGACTTTAGTTACAGAGGAACCATAAAAAAAGGCAAATAGTTTATTAACAGCTATACTTTTAAGTTCAAAACAAAATTATACTATTGGGATGAGACATGCACGTAAACACAGACAAATTAAAAATCAAGAGAAATTTACACATGTTACAGTCAGTAGAATACAGAATAAGCTTGCAAAACATTAATCTTGATTTCTATTTGACAAATCTACTCACCTGTGGAAAATCAATACCATATGTTAGGCGAGTGGACGGTGCTGGGAAAGCTACTACAAATGACTCATCCTTCATCACATGAATTGGTTCACAAAGTACAAGAGCCATCTTCTCCATCTCATTTCCAAAATTGTCCCTTGCAATACATGTACCAGCTTCTTCTATTGCTTCCACCCATTCTTTTGAAGAGCCATCTAACAAAGGTACCTGCACACTAATCAAACTTAGGTTACACATCGTTTAATTTTAGATGTCAGAGAAAGCTCAAGCTTCCTGGGTAATTTAGGCTCAGGTTGACAGGCATGTCTGTCTTAAGAGTGAGAGTTTGTGCTATTTTTGAAATTCAAATAATTCCAGGGATTCGAAATAGCAATCATTATTTGGCCATTGCTACTATGATTAAAGCTGGAAACTGACTTCATGCATTACCAAATTAAACAATATACATTATGTAATACAACAGTATGAATTCACGAAATTACAATTCTTTTTTGTGAGCTTTCTAACGCATTGTTAATGCCACTGTTTAAGCATAAATATAACTTGAATCTATCTGAGGAATAAAGTAAGTTATCACAAAAGATATGCAAATCAAAACAAAACACAAACGGAGAGAACTWACTTCGAAATCAAATTCTACAAAATATGAATAATTTGATGCAAATTGTCGATTGTGCAATTTCCACCAGTAGAAAAATAGAAAATGAGAGTGATCACAATTTATTATTTTAGTTTGCAATGTTTATTATGAATTTGTGTCAGAAAAGAAAAGAAAGGCACAGAGAGAATCAGATATGCAAAAAGGTTTCTTACACTGTAAGTATGAGAAACATGATGAAAAAGTCCTTAGTCTGCTGTCTTACGGTCAAATATCATACATGTTTCTGGTAGATATAATTCTAAACTGAACTTGGCATTTCATCAAGTTTTTAGAACAAGAAAAAGATTGCTAGGACTCATCAAATTTTTAGAAGAAAAAGATTATTAGGACTCACTCAACGTTCAAATAGGATTCAACAACACATTTAAAACAAAACTTTTCTGACACTTCATTCTTATCATCAAGTTTCTAGAACAATAAAGAACTTATGCTAAGGCTCGCTTGATTTCACAATAGTATTCAACACAGCATCTGGAACAAATATTTTCTCATATACCTCATTGCCACCCTTGACTTCAATACAGCAAATACAATTAAACAAACATTTGAAACAAATATTTTTTGACACCTCGTTTTATTATCGAGTTTCTAGAACAAGAAAGAAGTTATACTAAGGCTCACTCAATTCCACAATATTATTCAACACAACATCCAAAAAAAATGTTTACTCATACCTCATTGCCACCCTTGACTCTGTTACAGAAGTTGTCAATCCTCATTCACGCATAATTTAATAAAGCATTTGAAACAAAACTTTTCTGACACCTCACCCTTATCATCAAGTTTCTAGAACAAGAAAGGACTTATATGAAGGCTCAATCAAAATTCACAGTAGTACTCAACACAGCAACAGAAACAAATATTCTCATACCTCATTGCCACCTTCAATTTCAACCCGGCAATTGTCAATCCCCATGCCTTCCAAAGCAGAGAGCAAGTGCTCTACAGTGGCCACACTTGAGTCACCCCTACCAATGCGGACATTCAGAGTGGTATCGGTCACATTCTTTACAGAGGCAGGGACCCTAACCTCATGCCTATTGACTATGAAAAACCTGCCCTCTCCAGCCATGGCAGGCAATACTCTCACAACAGTTTCGTCTCCTGAATGAAGTCCCTTCCCTGTTTTAGTAATAACCCTTGAAATTGTATGCTGGAGCTCTCCGGTCTGTTGCCATACTTCATTTCGTAAAAATAAAATAAATGTATGCAAAATATAACATGAAAAAAATATACCAAATCTCTGGATATATTACATAACCCTAAAATACTTTATTTATGTCATTGTATGTTGAAGCTGCCACGTCTGTGTTCATTCTTCATTTTATATAATAAATTAGATGTATGCAAAAAAATGAAAATAATTCATTAAATGCCTGGATATTTTGAATTTTCCATTGAAACAAATTATTAATATTTCCCTAAAATGCTTAATTTATGAAATGTATGCTGGAGCTGTTCTATCTGTGTTCATATTGCATTTCATAACTAAACAAAAAACAAAACAAAAAATGAAATAATTTATTAGATGTTTGGATATCTTCTATGAAATCAATTTCTTTTAAACTTGGAGGGAGTAAATGTTGAGAATAAAGTAATCCACACATTAGGCCACGTTCAACCTCACTTTGTCATCATTATTATTGTACTTCTAAGTTTACTTGAGCCCGACCTAGTCATTTTGTGGGTCCATAACCCCTCTTGTGGAGGGCACCCTACCTCCACTTTGTGATCATTATTATTGTACTTTTGAGTTTGGGTAAGCCCGACCTAGTCATTATGTGGGCCCTGTTCCCGACTTTATACACACCTGAGTAATGTGGAAGAAATCTTCAATCCACTTGGTGTGTCCTTGGGGGCAAGTTAGAGTTAAGGTGGTGTCACCTAATCCTCAACTCCTCCGTCTAGGCCAACTCCTAGCGAAGCCAAGGGGGGTAGTCCCTAAAGAAAATAATCTATGGCTTGAACTAATCTAAGTACAAGAAATAAATCTAGGAGTTTATTGCAACAAAAGCAACTACAACAAAAGTAACTTTAAATTAACAACATATATCATTCATTCATAAAGATAAAGCCTATGGAAATAGATAATCAAGAGAAACACTTCCACAAAATATATATATAAAGGATACAGATGTTGCAAGTGAAATAACCATAAACCAAATAGATACTTCAAAATAGAAAATACTTACAAAGTAAATACTTGAAGCAAATGGCTTCTTTAAGATATTGAAATGAGACCAGTGCCGATATGTTGAGAAAATGTGTTATGTTGTGTAACTATAAAGTACCCTGCGGAGATTGCTTTGAAAGTTTTATTAAAATTGATTAATGTTTGGATGTGATTATTATTGCATTGAAATAAAACTAATCTAGATGTGGCCTCCAAGAGGATATTTCTTAGGATGGAGGTTGAGCTTGTTGAATATCCAATAGGGAGAATATACCTCTGATTTTGAACACAAGCTCAAGAAAATGTGGGAGAACCTAGATCTCAAAGGTCCCACCGGATTTCTTACACAAATTCCCTTATGTTTCCATACCAGAAATAACTCCTAAAGATTGTCCTAGTTAATCTAATCCACACTGACCAGCCCAGTGTGTGTAAAACTTACTTCCAGAAGATCGAGCCAAGCTCACAACTATAAGGGTCAGGAACAAACATCAGGAGCTGAAGGGAGATGTTTATTTTAAACAGAAAATAAAACACTGAAAGGTAAATGTTTTTCTAATTACTAAAGTCCTCACTGACTAGCCTCTTGCGAGGGGCTGAGGGGAAAAGTTTATTTTCCAACTTGAAATTACATAAAATAAATTGCAGAAAAGGAAATCTAATCTAGCAATTAAAGTATTACTTCATGTTGACCACCTATTTCGACTAGGGGTCAACGTCATGTATCATGAACCTATGTACCATATGGTACAACATATTTTGAAGATTTATGGCTCAGCAAGGCAATTTTTGCCCCGACACGTCTTTCTATGTAATCGAAATGTCTGCTCCCCTGCTTGGGATAATAATGTAATAGGTCAGCATGAGTCATTTTTTAGGTTAGTTGCCTAGGACTTTATCATTAGGGAAGTCCTTTCATCGAGTGTTTTTTTTCCTCAGGTAATTAATCTGGCCTAACAGGCCATTTTAATTATCCTTGAGTTTTTCACTCACAATAATCCTCCAAAGTGGTGAAAGACGTTCTAATGATCGAGCCCAAGGGGTCACTAAGGTCTAGGAATGTTGTAAATTACCATGTTAGACATCTTCTGGAGTTTTGCGGAATTTCGTCAAGTTTTGATAGTTTTTTAGAGTTTATTAAAATTCTCCATTTAATGGGAATTTTAATTATTTTTTATATAAAATGTAAAAATTTGGTCCTTGGGGATTTTGATAGGAGTGTGAGTACTCAAAACAAATGGAAGAGGACCCCCTACACCCTTGGACCAAATTTCAGCTCAATTGGACAAGTTTTGCTAGGTCATTGTCCATGAGGAGTCAGAGTCAGTCAAAAGTCAGGATTTAATTGGCTAAGGTAAAAAGCCAAAAATTGTAAAAAGTAGATAAAGTCATGAGAGAGATTGGGAAAGGTTTCTTAACCTTTTTCCTATGTTGGAAAATTAATTTTCCACTTAAAGAACCCCCCTTGCTAAGCCAACAACTTAAAGTGGTAGCTCCCTAGGAAAAGTGCACCCCCCTTGCTCATTAACTTGGCCAAAATAAAAGAATTAAAGAAAGATAGCACCCAAAACCCTAAGTGCTCCCCCTTGGAGTCTAACCTCGTGTTTGATGAGTGGAAAAGGTGTTTTCCCCCTTCCCCTCTCAACCCTCAAACCCTAATCTCTACCAAAACCCTAAAAGTGCACCCTCCTTGGCTTTGTCCTCTTCTTTTGGATGTGTTGTAGATTTTCTGAGGTCCTATGAGGCTGCCAACTAAGGTCTGTCTTTGACCTTAAGCTTGGCTCTAAGTTTCAACTTTGTGGCTGTCCCTTGCTGTTGTTTTAGGACAGCAAACAGTCACCAACTTTCAGCTCAATATTTTGATGGTTAAGCGTCCTTTTGAGGTGCCCTTGCAAGTGTTTACTTTACTCAATGTTAGCACATGCAATATACATCAAAACAAATAACACTACCTTTACACCTTTTAACTTTAAAATGTTGATCTACACTTCTAAGAATGCATGAAATTGACACATATGTTTTTGGTCAACATGACCTTGGAAAAACCCCCCCATGGGGAAAACCAGTTTGGAGCAGATATATATAGAAGGCCTCAAAGCAAAATGTACAACACAGGAAACATATACAAGTGAACCTGGTACAATAGCAACCACTCTCAGATGCCTTGGAGTTCCTTGAAGACCTCCCCACTAGCCTTGTGAAGTAAGGCGCCCCTTGCCTTGGTGTGCCTTTCTTCCTTTGCTTGCCTTTGTCTTTTCCTGATGCCTTTGCTTGCCTTTGTCTTTTCCTAATGCCTTTGCTTTGACTTTGCCTTTGCTTGATCTTCGCTCTTGCCTTGCCTTTGTCTTACCCTTTGTAGTAGCTCCCTCCTCTCAAGATAGCCTCCCACAAATGATGGTGCGACCCTCTCCTCAAGTGCACCCCCTCTATTGGGATTTGGGTACCTTGGAAAGTGGTCCCTGTTATCGCACAGTTTGTAGCTAGGTCAAAAGGCTAGAAGATAAAGGCCAAACTGGCATAACAGGAACTTACCCCACCCAATGTCACCACAATGGGGAGGTTCTTTCTATTTAGGGAGGTTATCCCAGGGGAGACGTCCCCAGTAACCTGGGGTTTTGAAGAGGCCAAAGTATAAAGGTCAAAGTAAAAGTCCCTCCTCACAGGTTACCACCAAGATCAGATAGTCCGACTAATCAGCCAATAATGAAGTGTAGCCCCAAATGAGAACACCTGCCCGGAACAAGACAATAGCAAAACAATATATGCAGGCTATAATTCAATGGGTTAGTACTTCATATAACTATCTGATGTCAACAAATTAGCAATTATAACAATAGATATCAATGAGATCAATGTTTATCAATATAGCAATCGAAAAATATTAATTCATCAATAAATATTGAGATGATGTAGCCAACAATGTATTTAATCAATCCCTTACTCAATAAATGCTCTTAACCATCATCTAAATGCTTATCAACAGAAAGTGTTGCATCAAGATGGAATAACCAAGTACGATGTCAGCCTTTTAGGGTTAGTATTTAGTTAGGGTTTCAAATTATAAAAGTTTTAAGAGTTGTTTGAGCACTATCACTTCAACGTTGGGGACCTGAGATCAGTGCCTAAGGGTAGAT
>SNQJ01S0222390.1:0-14954 GCA_010110895.2 Picea sitchensis
ATAAAATCTGGGAAGAGATCCCAAGTCTGACTAAACTAGGAACCTAAAATAAAACTAAAACACACAAATATCTCCTAGACTGTCCAGCATGTCCAATGCAATTCGGATGTACCTGAAAAGGGTAAAAAATGGACAAGTTAGAAGGATATTTTTTCAAAGAGAATGATAAAAACCTAATTCTATAGACTAGCTATAGAATCTTGCGATTCTGTAGCTGGTCTAAATCAGACACAGAATCAGCATAAAAATCAATTCAAATCTTTTAAAGAATTAAACTCAACTATTAACAAGTATATAATAACTAATTGGAAGACAAATGAATCATTCAAATCGAGGTTGTTATACTAATTCAAGATTAAAACAAAACTAAAATCAAATGACTACAGAGATGCATATAATCTGTTTCATTTGTTGCCACAAAGTCCGGTGAACAGAATCATAATCAAACAGTAATGAAATCGTTTCATATCAACTGAAATCGATACAATTAAAACAAATCATAGGCAATTGTTATACTGCCTCATCAATAGGAAACACAATCGAATCCAGACAAGGTCATTTTGAAATCGACATAACTGTATTGACATGACAAATGATCCATGCCATGAGCGAAATAATCAAAACTGGCGCGTAAATGTTCACAAACAAAAACATAATGAGATCAATCAACAAGATCTGTAGGATTAGTTCGATCGTTTTTTATTGCTATTTGGGGCAAACAAACTCGATTAACAATGAACAAAACCGTTCCTTTCAAAACGAATCATAACCATATTTGACATAGATAACAAATGTCGATCAATTCGTTTTGCAAAGCAAACAAAGAAGCATTTATAATACGAATCCAACTCATGAAACAATCTTTCCAACTCAAGATATGGGATAATCCAATCAAAATAAGAGCGAATCAAACAGTTGAGGTTTAACATAGTTATTATGAATCACAAACGCTCCATGATTTGGGCGTGGATATCATTTGAACAGGCTTAAATGAGAATATCGTTTTCATAAGTCGTTCTTTCCAAATCAGAGCCGAACATAGTTGTATTCCTGTTTTAGAAGATTACATGACACAACATATTAAAAGATCGTAACAACCAAACTCACGAAATCGTTTCAAAAATCAACTCATCAAAACTCAATTAGGGTCGATGTGATCCAACTACAACGAAATCATACCAAATCAAAATATGATCGTGGTCTAAATTTAGCATGAAAACCTCCTGTTCAAGCTGGATACNACCATCAATTTCGTCAACTTAACAGACAATCAAATCCGATGAAAATCTATTAGTGGCTAAACTGGGTATGAGCAAATCATGTATCCAAATCGAAACTTCATTTATTTTTATCAAAGAGAAAACAATGTACAGGATGAACAACATTATGACAGAGCCATTTCGAATGATAGACATAACTATTTGAAAACCAAATTCAAATGATTATATTAATCCTGGTCATTCACAAAACTAAAATGATATCAAAATTCATACCTGTATGATGAGCAGACGGCTCGATCATGGAATTTTGGAATTGACAACAGCTGTATCCGATTCAACATTTTGAAAAACGATGGAACCAACAGTTTTCTTCTTCCTATCATTTGCTTGAAGTTTATCCCTTTGGCTGGTCAACACTGCAACTTGGTTTTCCAGCGATTTGATTTTCGATTGAAGCACAGGAATGTCTATATAGTATTGTTCCAACCACAAATCACATTGATCACATGACGACTATCTGGGCTTCGAAGATGCAGGTGAGGGTTTGGTTACATTGCCGAGGGTTTCGTTAGGTAGTTCGATCCATAGGTAACTGGGATTGTTTCTTAGGCAAAGGGGAAGATTCGAAACGAAGTCATAAGGTGGCTCGGAGCACAAGCCCTATGAGTAAGGGTACTCACTAGCTAGGAAGCGTTCTATGTCAGAGTCTGAATCCTCACTAAGGACTATGGGCTTCTGCTCAATACTAGGCTTAGGCTTATTTCTAGCCATTCTTGAGATAAGCTGAGCATTCTGTTTTCCTTTTCCATCAACAGTAGGGTTACCTCTAACCTTTTTGCTCACAGGATTTTTTATAGCCTGAACCTTCTCAGTTATAACGCCGAGTAAGTCAATATCAGGGTTGACCGAGGGCTTAGGAGTGGGCAGTAGGACATGGAAGGGCACGGGTGGCCTGACCTTAGCTTCATTAACCACAGGCTTGTCAATCTGGATAGGGTCTGTATCATCAAAACCATTTTGAGCGATAAAAGCTCGCCAACTATCACCGTGGAGACTTAAGTGATGAACAATGATAAGTCTAATTAGTCCATGGTGGAACAGGCTACTATTGGCCTTTTCCCTTTTAAACCTTTTTGACATTTTGTACAGGCTACGCTGGAAGTAGAAAGGCATATTCAAAGGATACCCTATAAAATTCATTAACAAATGCAGGTGGTAGAGAAAAACGAGTCCATGTCAACCCTCACATGTCACGAATTGTTTAACTACTATCAAAAGGTCATTCCATCATGGTTTAAGCATGGATATGGACATACCTCTATCATAAGATGTGACCTTACGCGAGACGAACAGTAGTGGCCATGGCACCTCTTCCACTTTTGATTTTTTGAACCAACGTTGGCCTATGGCTGCTAACCCGGTGGCAGAGCTAATAAACTCTTCACTGATTTCCAACTGAATTTCACCCACCTTGGCTCTACAACCATCAAAAGTCAGGGTGAAATGATATGCAACACATATATTAAAACCCTCAAACCTCTGTACGAAGGTGAGCCAACCATTATCCTCTAAGTCTTTTTGGGCATTGTCGAACAGTAGCAAGGCTTGGCTACCGTTCGGCTCAATTCACACCACCGGTGCCATGGAGCCGAGCACACGGTGAACGAGCTAGGGTTTGGATCATATCATACACAGGAGAAGAGTGCATGAAGGGTTACCCGAGCTAACAGAAGTGAAACAGGGATAAGGGATAGGCATTAGTGACATCGTGCGAAGGTGGTGGAATTTATTTCTGCCATGCATAATAGTTATTGCCAAGGTACAAGCGCTGACGCTTATAGCTGTTCAACCCACTGTTGAATAGTTCAAAAAATCATGTCACTTGCCCGACCAATGAAATCAATGGTAAGTGTATAAACCAACGCGCACAATCAAAGTTATGCCATAGTTTTAAACACCAACACACAAATCGAAACGAATACCAATGTTTTGACCATGTGACAATGCGTTGTAACAATTCATATCAAGAGTTTAACCAATGTGCCAATGCATTTTGAACTAGGTGTCATATCAAATGAAATATATCAAGGGTTTAACCATAATACTTATATACTTTATGAAACCAATGGTCAAGTAAATCAAATCAAAGAACATATAAATCCAATTGCCAATGCATCACAAACTTAATGAAACAAAATTACACAATCCATCCAAGAATGTCCAATGAGTACAAATCAAAAAGGTTTTTCCAACTGCATAATGATAAGTGAAATGTAAGCGCAATGGGCATATCAACAAGAAGGATAATGACAGTTCAAATAATGATTTTAATGCGACTTTGAAAGACCAAGTTTTCACGCTTACAGTAGTGAAAACAAAGACGAAGGTAAATGTGCAAATGTCGCAAAAATAAAAGTGTCGTTTATTTGAGAATTGCGACAAAAATTTATTGTTGCAAAACATTGGTGTAGGCAGCTTATAAGACAATGGAAAAATGTGAATTGGCTGCCAACAGGTTTCCCAATGTAATGGAAGAGAGACCCCCTATCGTTTTGAAGTCCTGGTAGCTGAAATCGTGACCGAGTCTGATCAGGCGCCATGTGTCCCAACTAGATCAGATGACCACGATCATTTCATGACTATGGCCATAAGAGATGAGCCCATGTGCTAAACTCTATGCAACTCCATGACTCAAGCTTACCTGATGACCGTCGATTTTCTCCATCTATGGATCGTCACCGTTGAAAACAAAATGCCCGCTCACTTGATTTTAAGCCCGAAATGGACTTCTTCTATGTGTTGCACTGGTGCTCATGACTGCGGCCTTTGAATAAAACACATTTGATGGGTTTTTAAACCCCATTCTACGCATTTACACCAAGGGCCTGAAATCGGAGAAAAACACCCCCCTCGCAAGAATTGGCGCTAACATATAGCATCAGAGGAATAAACTTCAACTAAAAAATGAAGTATTAGTTGAAATCTTATACAATTGAAATGATAGAAAAACAAAGGTTAATCATGCAATGGTTAATATTGCAGTTTTGTAACTATTTTTCTCCTAAAAAGTAGGAGATTGCTAACCATCAAGTATTGATGACTTTGTATAAATACAAGGAGCAAAGACTGAAAAAAGGGCTTTTTCTTTCTCTAAAAAGGCATTGTCACGAAGTAATTTTCAAAAGACTCTGAATTAATACAAATGCATATTGAAGATTCCAGATTTTGTCAAGTCTAAGTTATGTGTTCCCCTATTTTTTCATCTTTCTTTCATATATCTTATTGATGAATGCTTGGCTACAATTTAGTACAACCTCTACTGTGGAAATTATTATTCTTGTTATTTAAATCAATTACATTTTTTTCTCTGTATTAGTTATCAGTAGATACAAGACATGTGAATGTTTAATATTTCAATATCATATGCTTCATTAATATTTTTCTTGTTTTCAGAGTCTTCTGTTACAACGTGAGATTCCTCTTCAATTGATGCCTCACCTTGTTAATAGCTTTATGTTTTTCCTCATATCATGCATGTTTCTTTTCCTTTAAATTTAACTCGGATACAAGAAACAGCCTTTAATTTAGTCATCTTATTAATTCATGTTTTAAAATCATTTTCTTTACATTGTAAAATAGAGATAACAAAGACTAAAAAGAAAATACAGAATTGTATCTCCTTTACCTTTATCCTTCATGACAGTACCAGTTTCAAGGCAGCCTAACATTGAACCCAGTCTTTCTGATCAAACCAACATCAATCTAAATTTATTTAACACTATCTTACAAACAAAAAATAACCGGGTTGAGTTAGAACGTTCATGGGCAGCAATTGAGAGAGATATCAGTATTCAGGAAAACTGGGAATTTCAACAGAGACAGTTGAGAAACCAACTATAGTCCTCACCTTTTAATCATTGATTTTTCTATCCTCAACTTCCTCTATCTTTTCAGATGCCTTGATAGTATACTTTAGAGCCTTAAAGTATAAACTCAAGAACAACATAAACCATTCATGCGAGTTGCATAATTTGGGACAAAGCGTCCTAAAAAGTTGGCTTTTCCTTGTAGGCTTTGCAGTTGGAAAAAATTCCTAGGTGGTGGAATCTTTGTGATGGACCTTGAGGGAGTCCACTATGAGGCCGTGTTGGGAGACTATGAACCCAAGGAGGCATATGACGGTGCTGCAAAATACACACTTGAGGGGGTTCAAGAAGATATTGTGATGGCAACATCATTGAAAGAGAACTCATAAGTCATCTTAATGTTGAGTTCGTTTCTTGGATCGAGCAGTGAGGTCATCCAGGTAAGAAAGGATGACCCAAGAAAGATCATGGAAAACATAAGTCATGGCATGTTGGAATGTAGCACCTGTGTTTTTTAGTCCAAAAGGCATGGCACGATAAGCAAAAGTACCCCATGGGGTGGTAAATGAGGTTTTATATTGATTTGCTAGATGGATTTGGATTTGATTATAGCCAGAGAACCCATCCATGAAGGACAAGGCCTCATGGCTAGCACAGTCATCGATAATTTGATTGATTAAAGGGGTTGGGAAGTTGTCTTTGGGACAAGCATGATTGAGATTGTGGAAGTTGGTGCAGATGCAAATAATGCATTGGTTTTTGTTAACGGGGATGGGGTTGAAGACCCATGAAGTATACATAATGGGGTATATGAACCTGAGAATGTGTAACTTGTCAATTTAGGCTTTGATAGCTACAACTTTTGATGGGTGAAGTGGGTGTTTCTTTTGATATACTAGGGTGACATCTGGCCATGTGTCGATGCGATGTTTGACTATAGAAGGATCGAGGTCGGGCATCTCTGTATATGACCAAGAAAAAATATCTTGGTATTCCTGAAAAAGAGATTTGTAAGTTTTGATTTCCTCAGGGGAGAATGCAGTGCCAATGGTTTTTTCCTCTATGATTCACGGTTTGATGAAGTGTCAATTTTGACAGTGGGGGAGATATTGGCCATGTTTCCTTATTCCAAAGAATCCGGGGAAGGGATAGAGTTATTGAACCAATCTATATACCTTGATGGAATAAAATCATTGGTTTCAATTGCACATATGGAGGCTTGGAGAGGAGGGTCAAAGGATTCATGTAAGATAAAAAACACTCTGTGATGGAGCACAATCCATGGGAAATCGGGGGTAGTGAGTTCCTCCAGGATATCTTCCTCGCAGTGGAAAATGCGAGAATATAGTGGATCTAGGGAGGTAATAGGGGTGAATGTCACCATGTGACTCTCTACAAGTGGTGAAGACATAGAGGGGGTATCATAACTATGGTGTGATGGCTCGCTTGACATGAACCAAATGTCCAAACATTGTGGGCTATAAACTATGGTAGGGGGTAAGTTTTCCTGGGGGTAATGAACTGTAGAATTGGGAGGATTTGGGGGAATATCCTCAAACAGTTTATCCATGAACCATTGAGGGGTGGGAAGTGACTCAGGTTCAGGGGAGGTGATGTGAATAGTATCTATATAAGGAATAGGGGGAATCACTTGCATCATAGGAGGTGAGGTGGTCATAGGATCTTGAATAAGGGTTATTTGACTATGCATGTATTCAATGATCAAAGGACATTGGTATGTAAAATGAGAAAGTGAGTCACAAAGAGAGAAAGTGCATCTCATTCATTTGGTTATTGAGGTCAAGACATAATGGATGTCGGTGACATGGGTACCTGAAGGTATTGGTGTAGAGGGAACTTGATGAAAGGTTTTGTGTACCGTCGTCAGCGTCTATCGAAACTGAGGTAGAGTTGGGAAATGATGATTATATTTCCCATACAATGAATAGATGGAACACAAAAATTTGGTTTGCATCCATTTACTTCCTCTAGTAGAGGATGTTGTGGTAGTACTAGGTGTGTTTGGTGAAGAGACAAGCGATGCGGTTGCTCAAGGGAGTTGGATTAAATTGTGTAACTCAAGAAGAGAAGGACATCTATTAGTGGGGTGTCCCTCTCTTTTGTATAGTGCACAAGGAGGTTGAAATCTGAGATGAAGAGGAGCGGTGGGATCTTTCTTCTTTCGTCTACCCCCAGTCGTAGCGGTGGTACTAGCGATTGGGGGTGAGGGTGGCGTGGCTGAAGTCAGTACTAGAATATTCCTTGGGATTCCCTCTGACTGAGGAGGGAGGGATGGTTGAGGAACCATCTCGAGAGGGTGTAGATACCATACAAGGATAACAAGCACCATGTTGGGAAGTGTAAGCGTTGCAGATGCCTGAAATGATTGTATGCCCAGTGGGGGGTTAGAAGAATTGAATTTGAGTGATGACTTGGGGATTTGTCTCCCAAACTGATATTTTCTGCTGGGGGAGGGTGAAATTGGGGATATGTGGTGTAGTAGGGCTCTTAGGTAATCCCTGAGGTAAAATTTCTTCAATTGATGGGACATTGAGGGGTGGATAAGCCTCAATGGGAGGAATGGTATCTCCAATTTTAGTTCCATTAGAATATACGACACACACTTGTGATGAAGGGTGTATGAGAGGTGGTGCTCCATGGTGTGCCCCCAACAAGGATGGGTTTTTGAAAATTCTGGGGCCCATATCTATGAGAGAATATGTGTCAGAACTAGTGCGGACAAGAGGCAGGATGTTATCGATGTTGGCAAAGTAGTTAGGCTCATAATGTGAAACTTGGTCGATGGTGATGATTTTCCCCATTGCGGGGGAACATCATCGTTCAAAAAATAGAAGAGGCCATTGCCTTCACAACGTACATGTAGCTATGTCCAAACAAGATATTGTAATCGAGCAGGGGATCGATAACATCAATGTTGATGAGGATGTTTTTTCCCCTGAGTTAAATGGGGACATTTTTAAAGAGCTCTTTAGGGGAGAATGGTTGACCATCATAAGCTCTTAAAGTGATGGCAGATGTTACTAGCTCAGGAGAGCCAAGTTTATTCCATACAGTTTTGGACATGATGCATGTGGATGTACCTTCATCAATGGTACATCGATGAATCGTGATCTTCCAAATCTTTGTTGGTATTTGGAAGGCTACCAAAGTGGGGAGATGAGGTTCCCCACTATCTAGATCAAATTTGATGAGTCTAGTATCAGTTGGGTCGACTTCCCCCAAGGAAGAAAGTAAGGATTTTCGTTGAGTTTGAAAGGTTTGGAGAACCTCCAATACAGACATGGCTGCAGGATATTGTGCCAAGTCATCAACCAGACTGTAATTGTTTGCTTCACTAGCTTGAGGGTTGTGAACATTACGTCGTAATAGAATGCCAGGGATATGAATGGGGGGTTCAATGTTAGGGCATGGAATCATCGAGGGTTGTCTAGATGTAACTAGAGTTGCTTCTGAAGTGTTGGGAGTAGATTCAGGGGGTGCCCTGTATTGACGACCGCACATTTCCAGAATAATTTCTTCTTTGCTAGTGAGGAGGATATTGTGAGCCATCGGATTCCCAGGGTTTGGATACTATCCCATTTGTGGTGGAGCAAGATGTACCTCTTCTTGGGTATTCATCACACATTGGTGTGGAATAGGTTTTTTCAATACGGTCAGGGGTGGTTGTTTCAAATACTATTGTGGGGCCTGCTGAGGGGCAGGTGGTGTTGGAGGACGTGGCACGTTCATGGATTATTTAGTCCATTTGAAGTCAAAAATTTGGGGGCAATGGTGAGTGTAATGTCCATGCTCACCACAAAGAGAAAAAGGGAAGTTCATCTGGAGGTTTTTTTTGTTGTTCCTCCCTTGGTGTTTGATATTATTGTCCCCTTGGGGGTTCTGGTTACCCTAATTCTGGTTTCCCCTAGCAGGTTAGTTTTATTGGGGGTTATTTCCTCCTGGTCCTGGTTTATTATTGTTTCAACTTTTTCCTTTATTTTTGGCATTATTCGACTGATGGGACGGATTTGTTGTATTCAACTATTCAAAAGTATGAAATTGTTGAATGGGATAGGGTTGAACAATGTTAACAACAACGTGTGGTTGTCCTTGTGGAGGAGAAACTAGATGTGGAGGACCAGGAAATGGAAAATATAGATTTTTTTGTGGCAACGATATGCAGGGTGCATAGGAAGACGTAGTTCTTTCAATAGTGCCTAGGTTATAAGCTGAGGTAGAAGGGGTACCTAAACTTGGTTGAGAATCCAAGTGCATGATGGGTGCCATTAGGGGTCCACTCATGGGTGGAGGGAGAGTAACAGGATATGGATGTTGGTAAAAGGGAGGAGGGTAATAAGTTGCCCTCCATATATTGGTGTATATTTGGGTGTACCGTACATAGGTGGTGGTTGGATGTACGGGTTGTGGTGTGTTGTGGTACCAATCAATCCATCTGTCATGTGAGACATCCCAAGTTTGTCTTGGATGAATGGTATAGGTCTCGGTGCATCAGGTATTACTGTGTATAAGTAACCCGTCTGAGCATAAATGAGGTTGTATTGTTGAGCCTTGTTGATGGATTCCTCTTCGGTTTGAGGGAAGGTGGATGCCACATCTTTGGAAAGGATAGAGATGAGTGATTTGAGAAACCAATCGAGACGTTGTTATTTGGTGTTTTCTTCTTTACATAAACTACATTGTCGACGCCATTCGTGAATGTGGTCGGCAATATGTGTAGTCGAGGTTTGTTTTCACTCAGAGAGCAGTTCTAGACCAGTGTCATGATGAACTGGTAGTTTAAAGAAGGCCAAGAATGCCTTGGCCAAGGATTCAAAAGTCACATGGGACCTTAATTTTTCATCCACATACGATTTTGTTGATGGACCAGTGAGTGTGCGTTGAAATAACCTTAAGCGGATGGAGTCATCCATGATGTTGTTGGAAGATCACCATAAGTGGAAGGTCATGACATGGTTGGCGGGATCTGCCCCTGATTTTCCTTCAAATTTGGGAATTTCTGAAGGTAGTTTGGTAGTCATATTGGGCCATGTGAGGTCATGTAATATAGGGCCATTCATGAGTTTACTCAAATCAGGAATGTTGAGGGATGCCAAATATGGCATGGGGAGTGGCGGTGGAGAAGTGGTTCCATCCATGGTGTGAGTAGGTAGTGGACCTAACCCTTGAGGGGGGTTTAGTGGGGTTGTACTTCTCCCTCCACCTCTTTGTGAAGGAGAGCTAGTGGATGGATGGCCTTGGGAATTGGACCCAAGTAAGGTGGAACCAAGAAAAGTGATCCCAAAATAGTGGCACTCACAGGGGTGTGAGATGGTTGAGTCGGTGAGTTGGAAAGACTAGGAAATTCTCCTAGAATAGGAGGGATATTTTGCAAGCATCTAAAACAACATGGATTCTGTGGGTCCCCTATGATGTCTGACTAGCAAAGTGAATGTGTGAAAATGGTGATGAGAGAAACAAATGAACAAGAGACTTGTATAGTTTGGACCTTCACAATATATCTCACAATTGCATGTAATCAAATTAGCATCATGCATAAATCAACTGTAAATAAGCATATATGTGGGTAGGTGGATTTTTTCCACATGGGAGAACAAATAAAAAAATATTCATGTCCTAGAAATATGTATCGGCCTTCCTCTCAAATAGCACTGGACCTTCCAAGTTCACTCAACAGTGGGGTCTAAAGCCACCGAAAGAGGAACTAGTGAAGGATGAAACAATCAGTTATAATGAGGGGTAGAGGCTTCATATCCTAAAAGAGTTGGTGATATTTCCCAATAGACACAAAATTCTTGATCAAGGTGTAGTTGCAGCCCACAATTGACACCTGGGTAGATTTCTTAAATTTGGCCACTAGGTACCTCGGTCAAAGTGTGACATTTAGATTTTTGGCCTCAGAAATGGGTCACGGGATGGATCCCTTCTAATATTGGGTGAATCAAGGGGGTGTTACCCATGATTTTGGTCATCATGATGATGTATTGATGATGGTGTACTCAGGCTCTTCATAAGAACTTTCTCCTGAGAAAAGTTACTTTCATCTCTTCCCAGAAAACTCACTTTTGAAGGAGGTTCTCAGGCTACTAGTATATTTGGGTTTGAGAATGACCCATTCTCGCAGGCTTCCTTAAGCCAGGGTGCGAACATCTTGCATTGTGTTGAACTGCTAGGGTGCGAACTCTTCCTAAAGCATGGAAAAAGATGAATTGTTGATGCTTCTAGAAGGGAATCTTCTAGAAGGATGGGTTGGCATTTGAATGTTTATCCTAGTACTGGATTCTCTGATATTTTGGGATCATTCTTATCCAAGTAACTAATTCATTCTCTCCTTTATATTGAGGGAATTCTCATGGAAAAGGTGAAGCAATATTCATTGGAGAATTGGTGAAAGAATTGTGTGAAGGACTCAGCATTGAACAACAGCTTGGAGACTCTAGCAAGTCTATCAAGAGGATTTGATCTTCTTCATGCAAGGATTGAGAAAGTGTGTGTGTTAGAGCCAAGATCCATCGAAAGGAGGTTTGCAACATCAAGGTTCATGTTGTAAGCTTTAATTTCCATTAATATGATACAGTGGCATGTCCCTTTCCCATAAAGTTATTTCCACTTTATTGTGTAATTCCTTGATCATACACATAGGTTAATTGTTGAATATATTGTGCCATCTTCACTTTGGTTGGTTTGTGTTGTCTTGGTATGGACTTTACAAGAGAACTGGAGCGAATCGAGAACAACAAAGACCCTAGGAAGTGATAATAAGGTATGTTACTTGTTTCTTCCTCCTAGTCAATTCAACAGTCAAAACTTAGGGAAAGAGTATTGTCCTGTCCTGTTTTGTTCTAGATCCAGGTGGATCTAGGGAGATCAGTTCGTGTCCACACCTACATATTAGTTTGATAATAGGGGGTATGCATAGAACAACCGAACCTCGGCCTTTGAACCTTCACAGGTATCTCCCTACCTTATGGTGTTAGGAACACTTGAATTGGAGGATTTAAAAGTTCCCTATTTGTCAACTTCTAATGTTTGAAAAATGTGAGAACCAAATAACAGGGAGTTATTTGGATGCCTACACCTGAGATCCTACCTAGAATAAAACATTTATTTTGGCACCTCCTGTAGAGGAAAACTTAGTGAGTTTTTAGAATTTTTTTATATCTGGTGGGTTGAAAGATTGGGGGTGTGACCCAATCTAGTTTGAATTAAGTGGGTGTGGATAATTTCTTCAAGAAATAGTGGGACATTTCAGAATCCATTTGGAGGAAACCTACTTCAACCTCCACAATTCGAGATGAAATTATGTAAGTGAGGAGTGACTTTGTGTGTGAGAAAGTGATAAAATGTTCCAAATTTTAATAATTTAGGTTTAAATTTGCAACATATGTACTTCGTGTGGTCCTTACAAATATTGATTACCTATCTTACTAGATTTCATTGATACAACCTTGCAGAATTTTACAAGCCCTAAAGAACTATCATGTGCACATATGGGTCCTTACCAATCCTTTAAACTCCCTAGCGTGTTTTACTCTAAGAAAGCTTCAAAAAAACTATCCTACATTGCAAGCATGTGGGCATGTATGGGCCCATTACTTTGATATTTAAACTCTCCTAGTGATGTAAACTAAGAAAGTGATTTCAAAAACTATCCTAATTTTTCAACATGTGGGCATATATGGGCCCTTACAAATTTAAGATGGTTTCAAAATGAAACTAAGAGGAGCCCTAGGGGGTATTTGTCCTCTCCTAAATATTTTTTTAAGCGAGATGAAATGTCCCCTTAACCACCTTTATGATTCTCAATATCACTCTATGGTGTGAGAGAAGAGCATGCTCAATGATTAAAGTTGATTTCTTGTCCCAATGCAAGTGTTTTTATATGTGATAGAAAAGAATATCAACTTAACTTTTACAGTCAAAACAATCCATCCATGTGGCAACTGAAGAAAAAAAGGAGAAATGTGGTTCTTTTTACCCCCTAAGTGCTTATGTTTGACTAACCTTTCATGTGGTAAAGGAATCTAAGTGGAGTGCATTTAAAAATTGCATAAAAGAAATATTTTGAAGGCTAGGGGCCTTCAAAGCATCACAAAAACTCTTACAATTTTAAAACTCTGGACAGGTTTGTAGTTTATGTTTCAGAAAGATGCACAGTGTGTAGACAGTGCACAGAATGTGCAGATAATAGAATACCTTTTGGTGCACAATGCGTAGAATGTGCATCTATGGGATGAAATATCCGTGCACATTCTAATACGCGTCAGGGGGAGGGGAGGGGTTTGAGTGGAATTCTCCTCCTCTAGCTCCCAAATTAGCTCTTTATAGGTAAGGCTAGGATGGTTATGGTTCCTGCAAGGAAAATGGGTAAAAAAGAAGTGCTCTAAAATCCCAAATAAGGAGGAAATTCATACCTTATCCCCAGTATGGTCATCAATCTGTTGTTTTTGTTTCCTCACTTGGGTGAGCAAAACAAGGTCACTTACAAGTCTAGATGGGCCTGCTATACAATACAGAGTTTATTGCATGAGTTAGATAATCCAAGCACATGAAATAAACAAGAAAATAAACTAAAAACAACTAAGGAAATAAAACTAGAATTCATAAGAAACTTTGAACCAAAATCAATCAATCAAATGACCAAGATTATGCCACCAATGGATAACTATATTAGTTGGAAAAAAAACATATATATAAAGGAGGAATTATGGATCCCCTCTTCCTCCTTGGGAGGGCTCTTGAGTTCCTTATTGGAGAGCTCTTATTACAATTATAAACAAGAAAGAAAATGGTGAAGAAATCCAAGCCTATTCCCTCAGGAGGTGAGTGGAATGGCCTATTGGAATGTTTCTAGAATGATCCAAGAAGAAAAGAAGATTCTCAAGGGAGGATTGAGGCAGCATAACAATACTATATAAATCTTAAATCATTAGTGCACCCATGGCCTCCATTTATATCATGTCTTCAAGGCATTATTCAACTAGTTCTTGGTGTGAACAAAGGGACCTTTAGGGCACCCTTTGGTCCTTGACCAACCCCCCATTTAGATTCAGCTCAGATCTGAGGGTCAAATCAAGTTGTGAGTTGGTCCATAAGTGGTTTAGGGGCCGACAAGAACCATAAATGCGTCGTTTATAGGAGTGCACATCTTTTCTTCTACACAGTTGTGCATATGGCACATTGTGTGCTCTACGGGCTTCTTTGGATCGTGCACTATGCATACAATTCCTTTAGTGATTTAGTGCATGTCACATTTTGTACAGTTGTATAGTTTTGGCCTCTTGGAAATGCATTTTTGGTGTTGCAGGTGAACTAATAGATGTTTTGAACTATTGTGTTTCTATAACCATTTTCATGCAATGTTGCAGATGAAATTTTAGTGATAACACTAAGAAACACAGTTTTACCTAATGACACATTAGACCAAGTTGATCTTAACTAACTCCTAAGTGTCTAAATATCCTAACAATTTGGAATCCTTAAAAATACCTAGGCATGTCTCAATGTAAGATGAGGTTTCCTAACTAGATTTTATGAGGAGTAAAACATTGTTTAGACTAATGGAAGGTTAAGGCTTGTAATGTGTCAGTTGGTCTACTGTAACACATTTCCTATTGTGAAGGAACATCATGGTATGGAAGACTAAGGATGTGACTTTTTTCATTGTGTACATATAAATATTCTCGAGAATAATGTTGTAGTCTAATTGTAATGACCCTTAATTATTAAGATGGTTAATTTAATAATAATCCTAAAGATTATCTAAAATTGTATTTATATCATAAAATAATATTTCTAATTGGATATTATTAAATAATGTACATGAGGGTTAATGAATGATTAATTATTA
>SNQJ01S0222393.1:0-14954 GCA_010110895.2 Picea sitchensis
CAATCAATTACTTGACATCAACCAATGACATCAATCAAACCAAACCATTTACATCAATGACATATGATCCAACAATCTCCCAAGTAATCAAACCATTGGCATCAATGACAACATCATCCAACAACTTCAAGGTCTTGAGACTGCTCTGCATGCGCTCTTTACTCAATTTATTCTGGAGAACATTCTTTGTATTCATCTGATGTAGAATTCTGTCTCATGGATGTTTACGAATGATATAATGACTTATATAGAGATAAGTTTGGTGTACTGGAACAATCAATCATCATAGTCTTCTCCCTCCATATGAGAGAACTTCTGGTTCTGGATCTCGCAATACTTTCGTTTATAAGTCTTCCATACACTGTCCTTCATCATGATTCCTCTGCTTGATTTCCTTTTGGTGAGTTCTTTTTAGGCTGGTAATGACTGGTTGTTATGGAATCTTCATGTTCTTCTTTAGCTTTTGGGTTCATGGAGTTTCTTCTGGATTCCATGTTCTAGAGATTCCACTTCTTCCATTCATCATCGTTTCATAGATCTGTATGGTCAACCAAGAATACTTTAAGGCTTCTCTTCGAAAGGTCTTCTTCTGCGGTTGAGCTGAACACGTACTGTCTTTCTTATGGATGCTACCATGGATATATATTTTCATCATCTTCAATCGATCACAGGATTAGCTCCCTCCTAATCCTTGCTTCATGTAAGAGTGTATATAATCTGCTCCCTTTGTCTGACTTCTGTCTTCATCCTTGTTGTCTTCTACAATAGAGTCCACGCTTCCATCTGCAATCTTATTGTCTTCTGCAATATATAATAGAGTCCACGCTTCCATCTGCAACCTTATTGTCTTCTGTAATATATAATAGAGTCCATGATTTCGTCTTAGTTGTCGTCATAAGTCTTTCCCAATTACTCTTGATGTCTGGCTTCTAAGTTTCTTCGGGATTGGTTCATCTTGTAGTAGCTGTAACAACCCACCTCGTCATGAAAACAATGTTGATAACAGGTGAATTTTTTTTTTGTTTTAAAAACTGGCGCGCGTGTAGAAGAAACAACTCCCTCGACTCTACGTCACCACTCGAACCAACAAGACGCAAGTAAGACGAACACAATCAAGACGACCCGACATAACATAGTGACAACAAGAAATAAACGCCCCTGGACACAAGGCATGCAACTAGCAGCTGTACGCAGAAAGGAAACCATGGGTTAGGTACAGTACTGTCACAAAATGGAAGAATCCCACAGTAGAGTCGCAGTAGTGGAAACTGTGCCTTTAAACAGCCCAAGACTACTGATACGGCCCAGAGTGTGTCGCAAGAGTGGAACTGTGCCTTTAAACAACCCGAGACTCTTGATACATCACTGGATTCCTTCCTCCGGATTACTCACAGACATAAATACTAAGCTACAAGAGGTGTCTATATCCTGCCCGACACAAACCGACTACGCAATACAATACCACCAAGTACTACAAAATCAGGGGCAATCATGACCTCTACGGGGGACGCAAGTCAGGAGGACTCTAAATCGACCAACCACTAATGAGACCCGAAGACATCAATCAAAACCAAATGCTCCATTATATATCATTAACCGACGAAGACTTTATCATACGGTAAAAGCCAATAATCTCAACCCCCATTAGTTGGTTATAAGGTCGTTTTGCACTAGTTCCGGGACAAGCAATAATCACAAGCGCATTGCACTTTTCTGTTAATCGCCATAAATGAGCAATGACATCCATACCATAATGGTAAACCCTCGACATTACATTATCCTTATTAACTTTCCCTTCCTACCCGTTTATTACCATACATTCTAATAACCTAACAACAATAGCATTGCAAATTAGACATTGTCATCAACACTTCAATTTAAACGAAGATTATCCTTGCAATTTAAACCCCATCATGAACATTTCAAGTAAACAATTATTAACATTGCGATTGGCCTCATTATTAACATTGCTAATTAAAACAAATATTAATCTTGCAATTTAAACTAGTGTTACCATGGCAACTAAGCAAATATTAATACTGCAGTGAAGCATTATATTTAGCATTGTAGTTTAACAATATTATTCTTGCAATGTAACCAAGTACCAACGTTGCACGTTAAACCAATATTACCATAATTTCCAATAACCTAACAAATAATAGCGTTGCAATACCATTCATTAACATTAACCCTTCAATTTAGACAAAGATTAGCCTTGCAATTTAAACTCCATCATGAACATTTCAAAGTAACAATTATTAACATTGCGATTGGCTTCATTATTAACATTGCTAATTAAAACAATATTCATATTAACAATTAAACAAGTATTATCATTTGCATTCAATTTAAACCATATTAACATTTAAGCATATACCAAATATCTAATATTAATATTACCAATAACAAGTATAATCATTTCAATTAAACCAATATTAACCCTTCGACTCAACATCATCATTAACCTCGCAATTAAACAATTATTATGATTGCCAATTAGACGAGTATCACTATTGCTAATTAAGAAGTATTAATGCGGCAGCTCCAACATCATTAGCATTTCGTTTTAAACAATATAACAGTTCGATTCAACACCCTTATGAACATCGCATAATAAACAATAACAATTCCATATTAGAAAAGAGACATCCCTTTTAAACCGGATATTTGAAGCAGCATAGTTAACCATGAATTTAACCAATAAGAAATCCATAATTTAAAAATAAACAACATTAATAACCTGACTATTGACGGCAGCACATTAACCATGAAATAAAGCAATAAAGGATTATTCGCCAGGTTTGAAATAGCCTGCGGCTGGGAGCTGGCAATCCTCGCCACGCGGCGAAGGTAATCATAGGTAAGTAAAGGAAAACGATGCCCGAAGGGACGTGCCCTGGGAAAACAGGTGGGCAGAAAACACATGCACGCAGCCAGTGGGGGGTTTCATACTGCAGTGGTTGAGTTACGCCCCATTGGCACGATTTCGAATAACAGAAGACCACTGTAATCCCCATGAAAATTTAAGTTTTTATTTAGCTCGCTGAAACCTATGGATTACATTACCTGGAACCCTAAGGAGGATAAATTAATACCTGAACAACCCATTCGAATATCATGTGTATTTTAAAACGTTATAAGAATAAAAATAACATTATACTATGGTAAATAAAATCGGACTGTTCGGTAAAATGTAAATTTAACTATTCAATTTCACACGCAGTAAAAAGAGGAACGACGCAATAACCCAAGGTATATGAATATGCCCACGGAGGTAGGCACTGTTCGCTCCCAGCAACCCTGGTGCATAAATCAAATAAGCTATTCTATGCGAGGTAACAATGGAAAAACATGCCGCAACCGGCGCAGTAATCCCGAGGGCATAAAAACACAAGAGTTCAACCACACGTCGCTGGAACTGCGCGATTCGTGAACACCGGGTGAGGGGGTTGTCGGGAGATGGCACTCCATGCAAGAGGGCATACAACAGTCCACCATGCCAATCACTAAAAGGACTCTGAACACGGTAACCCAGTTCAGACCGTAAAAAGAAAACGCAACACAGTACAATTTAAATTCGCATCAGTAAATGGGTGAATGGAAATCGGCAGCCACCACGCGTTGAACCAGATGACCTGGTGAGAAAACAACGGTGCAAGGGACTAGGTAGCTCAACAGTCACTATGTTAAAAACTTTGTTCGGATAATATGCCCTTCCAAAAGCTCGATTGTGCCATCTGGCGTTGTGGCATCTCTTTCGTACCATTTTACAATCGAATTTTATGTGGAGGCCTGCCATTGAAATTTCGCAAGGAGAATACACCCAGCAAAATATATATTTTTTAGCAACCTGTTTCTTATAACGAAAGAAAATTGAAACAATAACCAGCTAAACCTTAAAAAGGCAAGCCTACGCTCTGAAAGACCATTTTCACAATACACCCAGCGAAATATATATTTTTTTAGCAACCTGTTTCTTATAACGAAAGGAAATTGAAACAATAACAACTAAAACTTAAAAAGGCAAGCCTATGCTCTGAAAGACCATTTTCACAATACACCCAGCGAAATATATATTTTTTTAGCAACCTGTTTCTTATAATGAAAGGAAATTGAAACAATAACAACTAAAACTTAAAAAGGCAAGCCTATGCTCTGAAAGACCATTTTCACAATACATAAACGGACGACGGCTTTATCCATTCCCTTTTTTTTTTTCAATACTTGACATTAAAGGATGTTAATATAAACTCTTCCAGGATTAAAAACACTTGGTAAAAAGAGAAACAGTGGTAAATACTTTATTAACACGGTGAGAAGCAGCCGTAAAGGTTTCATAGTCACGCCAATAACCATTAAGCTACAATTTATAACCAAGATTTACGCTATAACCAATTAACCTACGTATTGCACAATAACCATTTACCGCAAGAAAACACACCCATTGTAGAGTTTATTAGATTTACACAGTAAAACCTTCTACAGAGTTTATTAGATTTACACAGTAAAACCTTCATTAATAATGCACCTTATTTCAATGGAGTTATCTAGATTTGCATGTACTATAGGAGGAAATTTATACCATCTCAAAATGAGAAGGGAACATTATGCACACCGCGTCTGCTGGCTCCTCCGGAGTTTCCAAGACCATGGGCCTCCCCATGCCCTCATTGCCGACCGCAGAAGAACTCCACCGATACTCCTCCTCCCAAACGCAAACGCTAGGTGCCTCCCTTCCCCCACTGTTAAAGGGTCCGAAGACAAACCCAAAGTTGATAGCCTAGCCTCAGCTCAGCCTCCAAGGTCAGCTACTCACTCAAGTCCTACTGAATCCCCAACTCCCACAAGAAATCATTGGGTCCAAATTCTCCTGGCAAAGATAACAATAACCAATAGATCCAAAAGTCCCTTTCTTCCCCCTTCCTTTTTTTTTTTTTTTTTTTTTCTCCCTCCTCCTTTTCCCCTTTTCCCTTTTATTTTCTTCTTTTATTTCTCTTTTATTTTATCTATTTCAAATTTATGTTTCTTTTTTTTAAACTCCTAAAGAGGTGTATAGCGCTCATTATTAATTCCCTTTATTTTTACATGACTTTTTATCAAAGGTAGAGGTGGTAGGGATTAATAAACTTTCTGAAAGAGAATCCCTTTATCATTTTCATTATTCTAAAAATTTAAAGTTTAGGAATAAGCCACCATTTGTTTATAATATATATTATATATATTTTCATATATATATATATATATATTTTTTTTAATTTAATTTAATTTCATTTATAAGCATGCATTCATCATAGTAAATTATCATTAACCATCATTTAAATTCACCATTATGTGGCAAAGGATAAAGAGAGATTAAGGTGAATGGCAAACCTAAGGTGGGAAAGTAAACGTCTCATATAAAAGAATAATGAGGAATTATGGGGGGGGATGGCGATTTAGTAACGTGAACCTGGATATGTAAAAGGGAGCTCACACTGGAAGATTAAGGTGATGGAGGCTAGTTTAATAAAGTAGACATGGATAAAGAGGATAAAGTTAGTCCTGAAGTTTCTTTTTTTTTTGAATTTCATTTGTTAAGGCCACAATAAAATCCCCCCCCAGTTTCTAGAAAGTCTTATTTAGGGTTTAGATTTTGATTTAGGCGACGATTGGTTAAGGGATTGCTTAAGGTTTTATTCAAGTACTGAATACTTAGGGCTACCTTAGGTCAATTCTTCAACAACCTTTATTGCGACAAGTGCCCTTCAGATCTAATGCGTTTCAAGGGTGCCACTTGCCTCTTTGAATTTCTTTGGGCTTATCGTGTTCTTCGTGATGCACCATGTGCTCCAAGGGTGCCACTAACCGAGTTTCTTTTTAAAGGAGCAGTCTCTTCTGTGATGCACCACATGCTCCAAGGGTGCCACTCGCTTAACCGAAATGATTGGTAGACTCTATAACCCCTCGGAGTCAACACTCCGCCAGTGGAACTTGTGGTGGAGGCCATGGGTTCTAAGGAATAAGGTTCCTCACCTTATTGTGTGCTCTTGTAGACTCCATCAGGAGCGTCGCCGCAATGGGTTTCTCGTTCTATTATCGTGGTCCCTCTCTAACCAGGGTAATTGCGTAACCTATAGTTCGAAAGCAATATGGAGTGCTAGGCAGCGTGGATGCTGTCCACCTCTCAACTCTCTCAGAATCGTGGGCTCCTTTTGCGAGTCCAGTCATGTTACTTAGCCTGCATCAACAATAATTCGCGTCAAATACAACAACAATCATCAAACGGGTAATGGAACATCATAGTAAGTATTGTCACCAAAAGTGACACTCCCCGACTCAACCGAGTCCATAATTTTACCATGCCTCTCGTGATCCCTCACGGTTAAAACCCCGCACACTCAATGAAACCGGAAATAATAGTATCCGTTTGTATACCATAATAGTAAAACATCATGTCGTCCGTCAATCACATCATAATCAAGTATAAATGGTTCAACATCATAAAAGTCCATTTCACCATGAAAAGTCCTCAAATAATAAGTGTTCTTAGTGCACCAACGCAGGATGTTACATACACCCCTCTTTTTTTAAACTTTGTCTTGAAGTTTCACAGTGTATAAGTGTAGAAATAAAGTATCATAGTATCGTAACGAATTTATCAACAAATGGAATCGGCTGACGCGATACTTCATCGCCCTCCCACAGTGTACCATAACGCCCCACTGGACTCGACTGATCCACTGCTTCGAATGCCGAATCAAGCCAAACACGGCGATCTGGCGATGGATCGACTCTGCAATTAAGTGAGCGCTTCCTCGTCCGATACTTGCAAGGAAATCAAGTCAATAACATGTGACAAAACTGAAATATAATGTCACAGAATAGATACATGAAATATGTCGTGCATACACCTCAAATAATCATGTAAGGCTAGTCGATAGGCCATCGGCCCTTTCTTTTCCATAATTCGAAAGGTCCTACAAACCTAAGAGAGAGTTTTAGCCCTTCCAAACTTGATTGAACTCTATGCGGTTTAACCCACAAGAAGATCTTACCATCAATTTCTCAGAGTACTTAATTTTAAGCAAGACGCGATAACTCTTTGTCTATCCCGCTAGCTTCTTTATCCCTTTTGTCTCATGGTTTTATTTGTTCTTCCATTTCCTCGATCGCTTCTGGTCCCACCAGGACCCTCATCTCCAAACCGGATCCCAACTCAAGGGCTGCCCGACGGCCGCCTATAAAGAAACTCAAAAGGCTTATCTTTATGGTGCGCCTCGGTAACTGCGATAGGTTAACTTACCGAGGTGCGAATTCCTCCTCCCGATGCTTTTGTTGGTCCATTACAGACATGAATGCCATGTCTCCAAGACCATTTGCTCAATCAACACGCCTCTGGTATGCGCGACAAATTAGTTGAGTTCCCAAGTCCTCTTTGGAAACTCGTCCAAAATCGTTCAAAATCGTCCAGTAA
This sequence comes from Picea sitchensis, assembly GCA_010110895.2. Taxonomy (NCBI): domain Eukaryota; kingdom Viridiplantae; phylum Streptophyta; class Pinopsida; order Pinales; family Pinaceae; genus Picea; species Picea sitchensis. The sequence continues at coordinate 7,454 of SNQJ01S0222393.1, forward strand.
ACACCATTCCTCTATCAGATATAATCCTCATAGGCACTCCATGAAACCTCGCAATCTCGTTGATGAAAAATCTCGCTATGTCAAGTGTCCGAGTATGGTCGTGACGACGGTGAATAAAGTGAGAACTTTGTCGAAAAGTGTCCACTCTTACCACAAAATCGAAATATTTCTCCTTTTCACAGCAGGCAACCAAACACAAAATTCATCGGCAGGACTTCCCATTTTGATTCCACGGTATGTGGTTGAAGTAACTTCCGTTGAAAGGGGTTTGTTCACCATCATCACACCTCCCTTTGAGACATCTAGCTAAAGACTATGTCGGCCTTCACCCTTTTCCTTGCAGCAATACTGCCGAGTCCTTCTATATAACCCCGTGAGCCATGTAATCCGCTTCATGAGCCTCAGCCAAGACCAACCTCCTACTTGGCTATTTGGCGGTATCGTGAACTGAATTTAAACCTCATGTCCGCCAAGTATCAAGAATATCCCTCATAACGGTACCATCATTGTGTTTTGTCTGTATAAAATCCTTTGACTTCTCAGAAATTACCATCTCATTAATCGTGGCGTGAGAATCTTCTTCAGATTAGTTCCAAGAGGTAACATCGAAAAGATGTGTGGAATCTGACTCAAAGAATTTGCCACTAGGTTCACTATTCCCTATATGTAATTAATCTCGAAATCACATTCGTTAAGCAATTCCGACCAACATCAAGAAACAAGCATGTCAGTCACTTCACGAAACGGCCAGTCCACAAATGACTAGTTTCGACCAAACTCTTGTCCCGCCACAAAAATCACCATTCTGCCATGCCATTAACTCCAAATCATGTAGGTCGACTTCCTATGCCTTCACTTTTCCCTGGATGTAAGTTACCACCGCCCCGTCTCCGTGATCAAGACTCCCTCGGGCTTAATCCTTCCTTGATAAAGTCGCTCTGAAGTATGTGTCCAATGCTGGAATCTTTAGTATCAGCACTTACTGTCGAACTAATTAAGACTCCTAAAGGCTCTCTTCACAGATTGTTTAAAACAAACTTCAGCTTTTCTTCTGTAACGCATCTTACTTACACTTCAAAAACCCTCTAATAAAACCATCATATATCCTCATGAATCCCATAAACTGTTTTACCATGTGGATATCTGCTAGCGTACATTCCGCATAATAGCCTCTAACCTTGGTCAATCCAGTTGAAGGCCACTCACTGAGACATTAGCACTGGCAGCAATTTCATTGTGCAGACACAACCTCCCATGCTACCTGTGTCCTCGTGAAGACAGTACCATGCAAGTGCTCACTGTTCTCCACACCGAGAGTAGATCATATTTGCCAATGGTACTTGGACAACTTGTCCAAGTACTCATGGAACACCCTATTCATCAAAACTCATGAATACCCCTCAGCGCTTGTCGCATTCAAATGGTAAAATAGTAAACTCAGAATGTCCAAATCTCGTCTTCAGCAGGGTCTTAGGGTCATCCTCCTTGATCCGGTGGTAGAATCCTGGTGATATTCGATCACGATCGACTTTTGAGAACACCGCTGCCCTTCATTTGATTTGAATAGATCACACCTAGGTAAGGATATCGATTTTGATCGTCGCCTGCCCAGTTTGATCGTAGTCACGCAAAGCCTCCATGATCCGGCCCTTCTTTCTCGTAAGGAAAATAACTCTGGCGCACTTCTACTTGACACACTAGGGCTTATCACCCTGCGGTCCAAATGTAACTCCTTCACATTCTCAACTCATGTAATTCTGGGTTTGACATCCGATAAGGTGTTCTTTATATTGGTTCAGTTCTTGGTTTTATGTCTATGGTAAACTCCAATTCTCTCTCTCCGCCGGGTATCCTGTAACTCCCTCTTCCGGAATATGTCCGTGAACCTTCCTACCCACTGGAAGAGGCTCGTGGCCTCCGCTAATTCTTTTCGTTTAGCCTGAGGATCGCATAAAGTTTGCACCCCTTTATGCGATACTTCAGAATCGTAAGGGGAAGAGACGGAACCGCTGTGGAAACTCCCCCGGTTCCTTTCCTTTGGCTAATCACACGCTCCGTCTCTTCGGCTATCGAACTGCCCAACCGCTTTGCCTTACAAGCTTGAGTATATCGCTTCATAAAGCTCTAACCAATCCATACCATCACGATGCCACAGTATGATCCTGGGTCGTGACGCATAAAGCCAATCTTCTTGTGATGAAGTTCTCCTGTGTTAAGGGTACAACTGTAACCTTTCCTCCCTTCGGCTTGGCCTCAAGCATTCCCATCGGTGCCAAACTCATCATGTTCGATTTCCATTACCTTAATACTTTTAGCACTGCACTGTGGTACGTGAAACTCAGAAGCTCCCGGTCTATCAAAACACCTAAGGTCCGGAACAAGGAAAAATTTGGCTGCCTCGGTACGCTAATGGTGTTTCACTGGCAATATTCACCGCTAGGATATCTCTGATGGCCTTGCCTATCTCCCGCTCAGAAAGGGTCCTACTGATCCAATGCCTCGCCCTCTCCACAGGACAGCCGGGGCCTGGTAGTGTGGTTTCTCATTATCTAACACTCCCCTTTCGCCTGTGAACTTCAAAATTCGGGCATAGAAGATGTTCCCACCGGCTCCGAACCTCGCCCTGTTTCACTGAATAGGCCTAAACTGGCTGGCTGGCCAGGCACACTGTGTTGTGGTCCCTGAGCAGTAACCATTGAGGCTGGGTCGCCGAGGTGTAGTGGAATGTGGATCCGGGCCTGGAGCCACATGTCTCTAATGGCGCCCACAGGCTCGAGGCCGGGCGCACTGTGATGAACTCGCTATGGGTCTCACTGAGTCCCTGTCCGACTCCCCACCTGTTCTCTCTCATATGCAGGTTGCTTGAGGTATCAGACCTAACCTTTGCATCGACTATTGTTAAGGCCAAACATGAACCAATTTACAGGTGCAGAGCGTACTAGAGAAGCTCCATAAAATAGGCCTCATAATCGGGCACCATACAGTCGCCCTATCGCAAGGCATTGAAATAGTTGATATGAATCTCAATGAATTCCACTGATAGGTACCCCTACTAGAACTTTTCCTCGAACAGTTACCATGACACATCATCAATGACCAAGTTCAAAGTGGCAGGATCATCTTCCACCAAAGAAGAGCACTCCCCTTGAGTTGAAAGACCGCCATATGGCCCTTCAAGTTGGAGGTATAATCTGGCGCGGCACATTGGCTATTCTTTTTCTTTTCAACTATGCTCGGCAATAAGCAATGTCTTCGGTTTCAAGAACTTCTGGAAATTTTACCTTCTCGAAGTTCACACGATGAATGCCACCGTGATCACGGCAGGGCTAGAACTCAGGGAGGTGTCACCGGCCTCGTCACCCAAATGTCTATCAGCCCCTCGACATGCTGGAAAGGATCTCTATCATCCCACAACATCACCTCATTCACTATTTGTTCCCTGTCTCGAAAGCACTGTCGCCACCAAGCACTCTTGGATGTCAGCCGAGGTGTCTCTCAGCCTCCCTAGACCTCATTGCCTCAGCCTCATGGGTATCCTCTAACCATGATTACCTCGCATGCACACACAATCAACTCGGATCAGCAATGATAATAAAACCAACTTTATGCTTTCAACGAAGCCGAAGTAACCCCAAGTCAAAGGTCGAACTGCTCTATACCATATGTAACAACCCACCCTGCCATGACAACAATGAGTGCATCGTGTGAATTTTTATTTTTAAAAAATTCATGCCATAAAGAAACAACTCTAATTTACTGCCACCACTGGAACCAACAGTAAGACGTAGTAAGACGAATTCCATTATAACATAGTGACAATAAGAAGAACGCCTCTCGACATATAAGTAACTAGTACCAGAAGTGAAAGCAACACTAGCATAGTGAGTAATCACAAAATGGAAGAATCCTACAAGAGAGTCATAGGTGGAAATCGCGTTTTAATAACCTGAATGTTCACACACCTATGTGTCAGAAGAGTGGAATCCGTATTTTTAAACAAAATTGAGACTCTTGATACAACACTCAGATTCTCTTCATTAATACACACAGACATAAATACTAAGTTACAAGAGGTGTCTATATCCCACCCGACACAAACCGACCACAATACAATACCAAGTACTACAAAATCTGGCACCAAGGACTCTCACTTGGACGTAAGTCAGATAGACTCTATATCTAATTCAAATCCACTAATCGAATTCAAGACATCAATCATGATCAAATGCTCCATTAATTATCATTAACCACAAAGACTTTATCAGGTAAAAGCCAATAATCTCAACCCCATTAGTTGGTTATATAATGTTTTGCAATTAGTTCTGGGACAAGTAATAATCACAAGCATTGCACTTTCTCAATCGCCATAAATGAGTAACATACATCCATACCATAATGGTAAACCCCCAAACATTTACATTCTCCATATTAACTTGTCTCCCCTTTCCTACCCGTTTATTACCAGACATTATAATAACCTAACAACAATAGCATTGAAAAAAGACATTGTCATCAACACCTCCATTTAAACGAAGATTATCCTAGCAAATTTAACTCCATCAAGAAAATTTCAAGTAAACCATTTATAACATTGCGATTGGCCTCATTATTAACATTGCTAATTAAAACAAATATTAATCTTGCAATTTAAACTAGTGTTACCATGGCAACTAAGCAAATATTAATATTGCAGTGAAGCATTATCTTTAGCATTGTAGTTTAACAATATTATTCTTGCAATGTAACCAAGTACCAACGTTGCACGTTAAACCAATATTACCATAATTTCCAATAACCTAACAAATAATAGCGTTGCAATACCATTCATTAACATTAACCCTTCAATTTAGACGATGATTAGCCTTGCAATTTAAACTCCATCATGAACATTTCAAAGTAACAATTATTAACATTGCGATTGGCTTCATTATTAACATTTCTAATTAAAACAATATTCATATTAACAATTAAACAAGTATTATCATTTGCATTCAATTTAAACCATATTAACATTTAAGCATATAACAAATATCTAATATTAATATTACCAATAACAAGTATAATCATTTCAATTAAACCAATATTAACCCTTCGACTCAACATCATCATTAACCTCGCAATTAAACAATTATTATGATTGCCAATTAGACGAGTATTACTATTGATAATTAAGCAGTATTAATGCAGCAGCTCCAACATCATTAGCATTTCGTTTTAACCAATATAACAGTTCAATTCAACACCCTTATGAACATCGCATAATAAACAATAACAATTCCATATTAGAAAAGAGACAGCCCTTTTAAACCAGATATTTGAAGCAACACAATTAACCATCAATTTAACCAATAAGAAATCCATAATTTAAAAATAAACAACATTAATAACCTGACTATTGACGGCAGCACATTAACCATGAAATAAATAAATAAAGGATTATTCGCCAGGTTTGAAATAGCCTGCGGCTGGGAGCTGGCAATCCTCACCACGCGGCGAAGGTAATCAGAGGTAAGTAAAGGCAAACGATGCCCGAAGGGACGTGCCCTGGGAAAACACGCGGGCAGAAAACACGTGCACGCAGCCAGTGGGGGGTTTCATACGGCAGTGGTTGAGTTATGCCCCATTGGAACGATTTCGAATAATAGAAGACCACTGTAATCCCCACGAAAATTTAAGTTTTTATTTAGCTCGCTGAAACCTATGGATTACATTACCTGGAACCCTAAGGAGGACATATTAATACCTGAACAACCCATTCGAATATCATGTGTATTTTAAAACGTTATAAGAATAAAAATAACATTATATTATGGTAAATAAAATCAGACTGTTTGGTAAAATGTAAATTTAACTATTCAATTTCACACGCAGTCAAAAGAGGAACGACGCAATAACCCAAGGTATATGAATATGCCCATGGAGGTAGGCACTGTTCGCTCCCAGCAACCCTGGTGCATAAATCAAATCAGCTATTCTATGCGAGGTAACAATGGAAAAACATGCCGCAACCGGCGCAGTAATCCCGAGGGCATAAAAACACAGGAGTTCAACAACATGTCGTTGGCACTGCGCGATTCGTGAACACCGGGTGAGGGGGCGGTCGGGAGATGGCACTCCATGCAAGAGGGCATACAACAATCCACCACGCCAATCACTAAAAGGACTCTGAACACGGTAACCCAGTTCAGACCGTAAAAAGAAAACGCAACACAGTACAATTTAAATTTGCATCAGTAAATGGGTGAATGGAAATCGACAGCCACCACGCGTTGAACAAGATGACCCGGTGAGAAAACAACGGTGCAAGGGACTAGGTAGCTCAACAGTCGTTGTGTTAAAAACTTTGTTCGGATAATATGCCCTTCCAAAAGCTCGATTGTGCCATCTGGCGTTGTGGCATATCTTTCGTACCATTTTACAATCGAATTTTATGTGGAGGCCTGCCATTGAAATTTCGCAAGGAGAATACACCCAACGATATATATATATTTTTAGCAACTTGTTTCTTATAACGAAAGGAAATTGAAACAATAACCAGCTAAACCTTAAAAAGGCAAGCCTATGCTCTGAAAGACCATTTTCAAAATACACCTAGCGAAATATATATTTTTTAGCAACCTGTTTCTTATAACGAAAGGAAATTGAAACCATAACAACTAAAACTTAAAAAGGCAAGCCTATGCTCTGAAAGACCACTTTCACAATACACCCAGCGAAATATATATTTTTTTAGCAACCTGTTTCTTATAACGAAAGGAAATTGAAACAATAAAAGATAAAACTTAAAAAGGCAAGCCTGTGCTCTGAAAGACCATTTTCACAATACATAAACGAACGACGGCTTTCTCCATTCCCTTTTTTTTTTTCAATACTTGACATTAAAGGATGTTAATATAAACTCTTCCATGATTAAAAACACTTGGTAAAAAGAGAAACAGTCGTAAATACTTTATTAACACGGTGAGAAGCAGCCGTAAAGGTTTCATAGTCACGCCAATAACCATTAAGCTACAGTTTATAACCAAGATTTACGCTATAACCAATTAACCTACGTATTGCACAATAACCATTTACCGCAAGAAAACACACCCATTGTAGAGTTTATTAGATTTACACAGTAAAACCTTCTACAATAGAATAATGCACTCATTTCACGGAGTTATCTAGATTTGCACAGTCATAGGAGGAAATTTATACGCCATCCAAAATGAGAAGGGAAACATTATGCATACCTGTGCCTGTTCGCCTCCTCCGAAAGTTTGACCGCGGCCTCCTGGATGCTCTCGCTTGCCGACCGCAAAGAACTCACCGGTACCTCCCAGCCAAACGCTAGGGGTACTCTCCTTCCCCCTCAGCCCCTCGAGCAGCAAAAGGGCCACACACAACCCAAAGGATAGCCTAGCTTCTCAGCTCGCCTCCAAGGCTGAGCTACCACTTAAGTCTGCTGAGAATCCCCAACTCCTACAAGAAATCTGTCCAGTCTCTCCTCTGGCAGCATAAC
>SNQJ01S0222395.1:0-12748 GCA_010110895.2 Picea sitchensis
AAATATTCAGAAAAGCAGATTCACTTTGACCTCCCAGCACAAAAAGAGGATGGATCAAAACTATACGGACTCTATACTGTACTCTAGCACGAAATTGTGGTGCTGGATCTAAATACTGTTGAAACTCTCCACACAAGGGATCCTGGCGCAAACTCTGGATCTCATTCATGAAGACACTTTCTGTGCCATTGCCGTGACTAGCATCCTCCATAGAGCATGAGGGACCAATAATTGCACTTCCCCTTGTCATGAAGCTGATGCTTTCATCTTCCACGTCACTGTCCACATCACTTGTTACATTATCAAGATTAATGCTACCCGCATCACTATCCTCATCACTGTCACAGTTGTCACTGTACTCGTGACAATCTCCACCAAAGACAGAACTTTCAGACTTCTCCTCAACAGAGGATTCATCACAACCATTGTTAGTACCCTCATCATCACCATCACCATCAGAATCATTATCTTCATCATCAGCATCTTCATCAAGCAGAAGCGGATTACTATCTCTTGCTATTATTCCAGAAAGGACAGTATCATCATCCCCTCTGTTATTACCATCATTCTCATCATCAGTGATGTCCCAGTTGCTAATTTTTGCATTATAATCATGTCCAACTTCAGAAGCCTCTTCATCCTCATCAGTCAGCAAATGACTACTCCCTTTCGCTTCTGTTGCAGCTCCTGGTTGCTGCTCCCCTCCACTCTCTTCCTTTTTTTCCAAGGCAGCATTGGCTTCCGATATAGACAATTGCATTTTCAAGCATGATGTGTATGGACCTTCAGGAAAAGTGTTACTCAACTGATTCTGACTCTCTTCAGTGCTAAAATGTAGATTCCCCACAGACAATATATTCTTGTCTTGGGCCAAGTAATTTGAGTGAGTGTATCTTTGTTTCAGAAGGGTATTCTGGCTCATTTCCTTCAGCTTCAAGACAACAGAAAATCTCCTACCTACAAAAAACGTTTATAGATATAAACATCGAGCCATGCACCCCAAGAAAAGCAAAATATATAATGGAACTGACACCAACCAACACTAACAAGGACGTTCTTTCTGGCAACAAAGGAAATTAAGGATTTTAAGATCATCTCTATCAAGGACATTTGGAAAGTAATTAAAGAGACAAAGATATGCTGAAAGAAAGTCTTCTTGCCACTATGAATTGGGCTGCGGTCTAGTGGTAAACCAGTGTGAGTTTCCCACAACTAGTCCAGGTTTGATTCTTAGCACATTCCTGTATGGGCTCTACCTGAGAATCACTGAAGCGACACGTCCTAGGAATTGCGATCCCACTCCAACCAAAAATGGGGTATTTTCTGTCAAACACTAATTTCTCTTGATCCTTTTTTCAATAAAATGTTTCTTGTGATGAATATTACTTTGCAAAGCATAAAATAAATTTGTCCTTAGATCAGATGGAACTAGCAAATACATAGACCTATCTTCAGTACAAACTCTAAATGCACTAACGAAGTCTTTCTCGCATCAGCTCACTGTAAAATGAAGCTTCCTAAAGTTTTCAAAGCCTGCACTTTGACAATCTGTATGAGTGGAATATGGGAAAGATCTTTAAATTTCAAGATCCACTATGAGAATCTTTCAATCATGTGGAACCAGAGGATATTTCCTATTCTCAAAATGTGTGTTTGGTCTCATAATTCATTTAATGCCATGAATAGAAGCCCTTAACAATCAATGATTTACAAACGAAACCACATTCGATTTTCTTAGACAACGGGATTTTGAGTTGGCAAAGATCTGGGCTAAAGCCTAACTCTGCTTATTAAGCACCCATGTTGTCACCATGACTTGGGAGGTCTGCATTGGAGGCTTACAAATTAAGTAATCTGAAATTTAAATGAATGGTTCATAAGGTACAATACTTGTTAAGGCTTTGCAAATGGGGTAAAAACATATGCCAGTATGATTGTGGAGAAAACTTCATGGTTAAGTACGCTTGGGCCAGATTGTATTGGGATGGGTTTTACAAATTAGGCTCTCTGAAATTTGAATGGATGGTTCTTAAGAAACTATACTTGCTAAGGTTTAGCAAAAGGGATAGCTAGATAACAAGCTAAGCGGGCATGATTGTGACGAAAATTCCATGATTAAGAATGCTTGAATCACAGACATTCTGGAATGGGTGACCTTACTAGACAATCCTGGTCATTGGGTGCAAGTCCTGGACGTGACAAATGACGCTCCTGGGAGATGAGTAATAGTGAATGACTCGAATATTGAATACTCCACGCAATTGATCCTAAAAGAGGATATTTCATAAAGTAATGTTGGACAACAGAAACTCCAACCACTTGGAGTTTTTTAATAATCACAGTGTATCTTACAATTTGATCATCACGGTCTATCCGCTTATGACTTCGCTCTTAGCGGTCCTGGTGACCAGACCGCTTATGAACATTTTATCATCGGGATCTATCAGTTAATGATTTTGCTCATAGCTGCCCTGGGTCGGTGACCCGGGGATGTGATTTATGAAAACCCCGTTGTGACAACTTCCAACATTTTATGGTAAAGCCATGATCAAGTGGAGGGTGACTCCTAATGTATCATGGATAAACCCGATAAATAGATAGAGGACACCAGAATAGGAAAAAACACCCCAAACAGCGATTCACCGCACACCCATAAGCAAAATAACTTCACACAGATGAACATGCAGACTACCCACATATGTACGACCGCGTTTACAATACTTTCAATAAATTCAGATATGCAGATAAATTCGGATTTTAATCAGCATCCATAACATCCTTACATTCCATTCATTGTTTATACACAGGCCGCTAGAAATTTAGTTCAAAAAACATAAATTCAAAATCCAACCTTAAACCAGCAGGGGCTCCGTGTATGAAAATTTTATCTGGGCCTCTCACAGTACACAATTCTGTCTGTCGAACAGGCTTACCCCATGAATCAAACTGGTAACAAAAAACAAGCGGGGGAAATACAGAATTGAGATTCTAAAGAAGTAGCCTCTATGGAAAACTGATAGAATACTTCCGAAATATGCAAACCGGCTGATGAACTCCGATTGCAGACAAAATGAGAAAGTGGGTTTTGGGTTTTATCACCTGCTGTACGAACCCACCAAAGAATTCGTCGGTCTTCGGTCCAGTTGTGACTGTAGAAATTGGCCCACACTGATCCGCCAAATCCGCCAAATCCGAGATAAAGATGTAACGCGAGTGCCCTCCAAATTAGGGGCGCTGACAAAATCGAAAGAGATTAACTGGGTCTTATCAGAGCCAAAAATCATGGTGGTATTTCAGGCTTCTTGTTGCCGACGTGGAGATCCTGAAAACCGGGCGTGGTCTCGAAACCGCCTTGGGTCCATTCCCCTGGCACGGGAGATTTTCCGGCCACCAAAGATCCATTTTCAAGAAATATTTAATTTTTGTTGAGGCCGGTAGATTTCGCCGAGTGCCAGATGACGTCATGTGTCCAAGTGGCCTCGTAGTTCGTGTCCGTTGCTTTCTGTGACTGGCAGGGAATAATAGGACGTGAGGGATGAATTGCATAGACTTTTTTTTATAGAGAGTGGGCCCCGCCGTTCTTGGTATCTGTTTGGGAATAGAATCTCGATGTGGAGCCCACATGCACCTACATGAAAAATAGGAAAAGTTCAAATTTTAAATCATTAATTGTAACAGACAAAGATATGGATTTTTAAATAATAAATGTTATGTTGGTAAGATATCTATTATCATTAGTTTCGTCTTCATTTGGATATTCTGTATCACAAGCTTCTTAATTTTAGATTTTAAATGGATGGATATTTTAAGTGTAAAATTAATTGGATGGAGTTAATTTTATTTTTTATTTTATTTTGAAAGGGAAAAAAAATATTATAATTTAATAATTAATTGGTTATGAGGATAGTTATTATTTATTATTATTTGTGAATGTGAGTTAAGTTATCAGTGTTATTTAAGGAAAAATATACCTTTTGAAATAACTAATTGGTGGTTTGTAAAGAGATATACTTTTGCTTTTACAAAATACATTTTAGTCTTGGGTTGTTAATTTGTTTCCTTACAATCGAGGAAGATGAGTTCTTAGCCAATCCAAAGCACTTTTAAGTCTTAATAGTGAACCAAAAGACGGTTTTAACCTAAGTAGTATCCACTTGTTTCCTTACATTTGAGGAAGATGAGCTCTTAGCCAATCCAAAGCAATTTTAAGTCTTAACACTAGACCAAAATGCACTTTCACCCTAAGTAGTATCCACAGAAAGCCGATGTCCCTTGTGGTCATTGTTATCCACAAGAAAGTCAATGTCCCTTGTGGTCATTGTTGAGACTACCTTCAGTGGGATCATGTGTTTTCTAATAACATCTAGTTTTAATCACATACATGAGACCAGACACTACCCCCATTTGTAGTTTAACCTTTTGTAGAGGAAGATTAAGTGGATTTAACTTATATATAAAAAGATAATTAGATAATTAATATTTTTTTTCATATTTTGAATTAGCTTTTTGAAAAGTTGCTAAATAAAAAATTTCAAAAATATACTCGAAACATACTTAATTTGTCTTTTGGGCATAAGGTTAAATTACAATTTTTATGTAGTATTTGATTTCTTGTATGGGACTAATCTAAATATTATTTGTAAATCTGACCTTTCTATTCGAACCTCTAGAAATATTAGTATGGGAAATTGGCTTACTAGATACTATCTAGGATGAAACTGTATTTTGGTTTTGGAGTAAAACCTAAAACTACGTATGATTGGCTAAGACCTTGTCTTCCTTAGATGTAAGGAAACTGATCATCAGCCCATGACCAAAGGCATTTGGCAGGGATAATATCTACCTCAAGGACCACCAATTAGTTATTTCAGGTGGCATGGTTTTCCTTGAATAAGTATGATGAGTCAACTCGTATTCACGAATAATAGTCAATGATGGTTGCCTCACTTCCAATTGATCACTAAGTTATGATAGGTTATGTCATCTTCCAAGCAAAAAACAAAACAAAACACAATAACAATACTTAAATTTAAACTTTCAATTTAAGGTCATGACCAAGCCGACGTCAAACCAAAGTCTACATAGATGTACATACCCTACCCCTCTCTAGATTTGAACTTGTGACCTCTTAAGAGGAAACACATGTTTTTAACCATTAAACCCACTCAAATTTTACTAACCGAAAAAAATCTACCCACAAAACCTAAACATTGATTACCATGAAAATTGATTATACCCTAAACTTAATTAATTCAAAAAAGATTAATCATTAAAATTTTACAATATAGAATGTTAGAATTCTCATAAATTTAAAATTATGTTTATATTATTAATGATTTGAGTTGATTAAGAATTGAGTAAAATTTATACAAGTATTGTTCCATCATAGATAGATTTATAATATAACTTTATATATATATGTGTATTTTTTTGTTTTTGTTTTTAATTATGGGAATTAATAACTAGTTAGAGTGATATAGGTTAGTTTTAAGATCAAATTTATTAGCTCCCAATATAATCAAAGAGTATATCTAATAGTCTGCAAGTTCTATATACTAATAACTTGTGACTTAGTAAGGGTCGAAATGTCCGGAGACACACCCATAGGGACCTCTATCTATATATTTATGTTCATGTATAATTTTTTGTATTTTTAACCATAGGAATTAGTGACTAGTGAGAGTGACCTAGGCTAGTTTAAGGATCAAACCAACTAGCTACCACTATAACGCAAGAGTATATCTAATAGCACATAAGCGAGATATACCGATATCTCATGACTTAGCAAGGGTCGAGAAGTCTCGAAACACACTCATGGAGACCTCTATCCAAGACAATATCTACCCTTCTAACCTTATCACAACAATCCAATATCTCATTGAAAATTTAAACTAAAGTGAGAAAAATACCAAACTTACCTCTCACCATTCATACTATAAACCCTTAAACTCATACCTAAAATTATTATGAAATTCTTATAAAAAACGATTAGAAAAAAGTTCCATCAATTACAAATTTATTTATATCCTTTTTAAAATATATCACTTACAGTAAACTCATCAAAATGCATACATGATAAATAAACTCTAAATTAATTAAACAAAATCTTACACTACAAAGCTAAATCACTACCAAAACTATTGTACACTTTGTTTTTAAATCATTCATTTACAATTATTTTCAAATCCATCCTATCCATGTCTCATGTTGCTTAGAAAGACGTGATTCTCAAATCTTATCATTACATATTTGGAAATTCGGTCTCCTTGATGTTTAAGGCACGCAATCTCTTCGCGTAGACAAAGTCTTATGGGGATGCAAAATATTTTATTTGTTTGATGTTTTTTAACGGAAAGCATTAAGTATCTATGGGCAAAATGTTAAATGTCATTGTAGAGTGTGTGAAGGTTATTGGACTCGGGATTCTTTTATTGGATTAGATGTTGTTTGTTAAATTGGGTAAAGAAGTTTTGAAAGGGTTGATGTTTAGAATGGATAGTTTAAGAAGTTTTGAAAGGTTTGAGGTTTAGAATGGATAGTTTATATATTGGTTAACAATCTTTTAAGATGGATGAAATTTTTCTTTTAGAAATTTTGGATGTTTCAAAACTCACTTAATTTACATTCAAAAATCACAAACAATATTATAAAAAATGTGAAAATCTACACACTTTAATCTTTTTTAACTTTTACGCATTTTTCTTTTTTTTATATTTTTTATAAAATGTTTAATATTTGTTCTTTTATGGAAGTGATAGCATGAGATAAGATATATCATTTTAATATATAATCAAATTTTTGCATATATAATTTTTTGTTTTTGTTGGAGATATTTCTAACTCGATAAAATAAAAAATATATAACAAACTACAAAGATACTCAATTCCACTTTTCCTTTTTAAAGTGATTTATAAAAAATAATAAATTCCACAAACATAAATATTATAGACACACTCTAAAAATTAATAAATTCCACAAATATTGTATTTTATTTTATTTTAAATTGAAAAAAATATTTATATTAATGAATATAAAGAATCTTTTACAGAAACAAGAGTGCTCAAATAACACTTATTACTTCTCTATTATATCGACAATCATTTGAGGTAATAGTTACATAACACAAAAATTACATCCTCCATCATTGGATTCAATCATATGAGGTAATAAGTACAGAACACAAAACTACATCCTCCATTACTGAGATTATAAATACACTTCGCAAAAATACAGATCTCTTGCATTTCAAAACATATTTGATAAAAACTAGGGTCTGGTTCTTCTACTTTGCTACAACAATTTAATAATAGATTGACAATTTTTCAAGTCTCTCAAGTTGTTTTTCCATACCCACTGCAAAATATATTCCTTATTCATCCATCTACAATGTTTGTTTTGATAGATGATCTACTTCATTGTTATACTCTTTGTAGATGTGTTGTGCTTTTAGTCGATGAAATGTTCCACTCAATGCACGAATCTTCGTCATCCATGACTGAAGTGAAACCACATGTAAGTTGTTTAAATGTAGAAACCAATCAATAATATTCTTTGAATCTCCTACCAATTGTATGTTTTTTACCTTTTTGAAGACAGCAAAGGATAAGATACACCATAAAGCTAAGAGTTCACCCCTAGTATTTGTTATGAAACCACGGTTCATCATTATACTGAAAGTATCCAAATCTGGACATTTTAGTACAGGTCATGCTCCACATTTTGTGCCCTCACATTGTGAGGCTTCGTCAAAGAAACCTACTACCAGATTCCAGTCTAATAAAGGAGGTCGAGTAATCCTATCAAGCTGGACAGAAAAAGTGTTTTTGTTTTCCCCCAAGTCCTGTAAGATTCTATTACAGACCTTTATCTGTGAAGTTGGATGATCCTCAAAGATGACCAAGTTCATGTGCTTCCATATCTCCCAACAAATATAACAAGGCATTTCTTTCCAGACTTTTGTCTTACTAATCCAAATCTGAAAGCATTCAATTAGTTAACCACCCTCCCAAATATTATTTATATTTTATTCCTTTAAAATTGAGTGCCAAATATCTTTTGTGAAATTACAGTCAACAAACAAATGGTTTAGAGTTTCCTCAACTTTACCGCAGAGAGCATGTCTACTAGGTCCAATAATTCCCCTTTTGGTCAAAATTTCCCAAGTATTTTTTGTTCTAACATTAACCAACAGAACATTTTAATTTTTAATGGAATCTGCCAAGTCCAAATATCTTTGTACCAAAACTTATGACCTCCCACCACCACCTCCAACATTTGTAACTGATAAGCTTGTTTGGCATTAACTTGCCCTTCTTTAGTATTCCATGACCAAATTAAATAATCATTTTCTGCATTTAGTTCAATTCCCGACCCCTCTAATCCTTTAACATATTTATCTCATTCCTCTTTTAGTCCACCCTCTAGACCAAATGACTCTGCCTTCTTCCATCTTCCAATACTTGGATCATCAAAATCAAAAGTCCTTATTTGAGCAAGAAAAGTTATGCCCTGAGCCTGCAATACATTAATTAAATTCTTTGAGAGTTTAAAATAGGACCGAGACCCAGCCATTAGATTTTCTCCTATTCTAATATCCCATACATTTCCAGGTTTCCAGACAAGCCAATCAGAAATGATGGATAAGGATGAAGTTAAGGCTCTCCAAAAATTTGAAACCCCATCCCAATTTTGACTACCTTGTCTGAACCATTCAATAACAATTTTATGTTTTAAGTATTTTTTGAAAGTCACTTCATGCTAGAGCCTAGGAACCATAAGACACCTCCACAAACTTTTAGCTGCCATTGCTTTTCCAAAGAAAAATATGTTTTTAATACCCCACCCTCGTGTCTTCTTTGGTTTAGCAATTCTTTTCCAGTTTATCAGGTGCACTCCTTCTTTTTCTTTTTTTTCCAGACCATAGGAAGCTAAACATCTTTCTTCTAATTATATTAAGAATCCTTTTTGGAATCTTCGCCAGAGGAAGCCAATAAACAGGTATGCTTTCTAAAACAGATTTAACAAGAGTGACCCTACCCCTTAAGGTAAGCCATCTATGACTCCACAACGAGATTCTTTTTTCAAATTTTTTCTCCAACCATCCCCAGTCTGCCAAAGAATAGCAGTTTGGTTTAAGAAAGAATGCCATGTACTTGAAACCAGTCTCTATAGGTTTAACTTCAAAAGGCAATAAATATTTTAGTACAGTAAGCTCATCTTCTAACCAACCTGCTTCCAAAAATAATGATTTATGTGGACTGAAAGACATCTTTGTCGCCAAACAGAAGAGATCCAGAAGCTCCTTATAATTTTTCCACTCTGTAAGGGTTCCATTCCCAAATAATAATACATCATCTACAAAGAGTAGATGAGTAATTATTATCCCTTTTACCACTAAAACACTTCCAATCTTCCTTTTCTCAACCAGCTTCAGAACGGATCTACTCAAACCTTCTACAACAAGTAGGAATAGGAGTGGGGATAACGAGCAACCCTGCCTCAATCCTCTTGAGTTGTTAAAGAAACCGGTCGGGCTACCATTAATCAAGACAACATAATTTGCAAAAGAAATAAAACCCATAATCCAATCTGTAGCCTCTAAGCTCAACCCAACCTGTAATAAAACTAATCTTAAAAATCCCCAATCCACTCTATCATAAGCCTTCATCATATCCAGTTTTAGAACCAAGGCTTTATAATTTTTTATCTTGATACTATGTAAGGCTTCCTATGCCACTCCTATGGCTTCAAAAATTTGTCTTCCCTCCAGAAAGCCAAATTGTTCCTTTGAAATCCATGTAGAAAGTGATGCTTTTATTATGGAGGCAATGATTTTTGTGATAATCTTATGTGCCAAATTACAGAGTGAAATAGGTCTAAACCCCTCAAAAGTATTTGGCTTGTCCCTTTTAGGAGTAAGGGCTAGAAAGGTAGCATTCACAGCTCTCGCAACCCTACCTTTTTGTCTAGACTCTTCAATCACCTCCAGAATTTCATTCCCCAAGAGATCAAAGAAGGCCAGGAAGAATTCTACAGTCCATCCATCCGGCCCTGGACTTTTTGAAACAGTAAAACCTTTCATAGTTGCAAGTAATTCAGAAAGCGTAACTAGTTCAACAACTTTAAGTCCTTCTTCCTCTGAGAATAACCTGGGATATTCCTTTATAACTGTCGGTTGGTTTGTGATATTAAGGTTTTCCTGAGCCTTAAATAACTTCAGAGAGTATCCAATGGCTTCTTTTTGAATCCCATGTTGGCTAGTGATCACAGAGCCATCCTCCTTGGTAATATCCCAGATAACATTGACTTGTTTTCTAGAATTTGCATATGCATGAAAAAACTTTGTGTTCCTATCTCCCGAAGCCAGCCAATTAATCCTACTTTTTTTTCTCCAAGTTTCTTCCTCGTGTTTTAAAAGAAATAGTTTTCTTTTTTCTTTTTCTAAAACTAGTAGTTTGTCTTCCTCCTTCTCAAATCCCTTGGGGAAGTCAGAATAGAGAGTGTCTAAATCACATTCTAACTGTACCAATTCTTCCTTTGCCAAACGTTTTTTATTTCTTTCCCAACTGATCACCAGAGATTTAAGTAGTTTGAGTTTTTTTACAAGAGAGTCCATCGGAGATAAAAAAAAGTCTTGTCTCCACTAACCTAATCCAAGACATTGTTACTAGATTAATAAATTATGGTTCCTCTGGCCAAACTGAATTGAATTTAAAGGGGTAAATGTGTTTTTCTTTCTCATGCTCAAGATGTAGGATCACTGGCATATGATCGGAAATTTTTATATTGCTCACCCAAGATTTGTACCAAAGACCTGACAGGGCAAGCTCCTCATTATTCAGAAAACGGTCCAATATCTTAGCTATGTATTCCTCATCACTTCTTCCATTCCTCCAAGTAGGGAGAAGTTATATTGGTTCAACATCCACCAAACTTGTGTCTTGGATCAGTTGGATAAAGTAGGAATGTAAAGGATCAATCCTAGAATGGGAGCCCCACACCTCTCTACTTACAATGGTAAAATTTAATTTGCCACCCAGGATCAGATTATGGTCTTTGAGTAACCCATCCCTCTTAATCTTCTCCCAAAAATCATGTATGTTGCCATACGAGCCATAGCAGTGGACCAACTTTATTCTTTTGTTTAAATTCTTTATCCAACCATCTAAAAGTATCCCTGTAGGAGTCAAAAAAGCAGCAAAGTCAGCTTTTCTCGGATTCCAAGCAGATAATAACCCTCCCGATAAACCTAGGGAGTCCACCCCACAGAAGTGCCAAGTTAGCAGTAATTTTTCAAAAATCTCCCTCGCTTTGAGATTATTGACCATAGTTTCCTGGATAAGTAAAATATCTGGTTTTACCAGAGCTAGAAACCTTTTGAGGGCTAGATACTTCTAAGCACCTCCAACTCCTCTGATATTTAAAGAAGCTATTATCATTTTTTAACCCTAGCCAGGGATTTTTGTGCTCTAAGCACTCGAGGACCTTCTACAGTCGAAGCTCCTGTAGAGATAATTAACTCCTTTACTTTTCCTAGTTTTCTATCACTTCTAGTTTTGAGAGGTGAAAAATCAGTTTCCAAACCTCCAAAACAGCCCCTTTCACAACATTGGAAGCTCCCACCCCGCTGCAAACAATGTTCCTATTCAAATTATCAACTGCAGTAGCCTTATCAAGAGGTTTTGGCAAAGACTCACCCCTCGAGTAGATCGTGCGAGAAGTACGATTGAGGACCTCTTTATAGGAAGGAATGAAGTTCACTAAGGAGTCTTCGATCTCACTAACCACAGATGGATATGTTTGGGTAAACTCTGGGTAAACTCCACAAACATTGTATACACACTCACTCATTGTTTTAGTATCATTACTTCTAAATAAAATTAAACTTTAGTATCATTACTTCTAAATAAAATGCTTTAGTATCGTTACTTCTAAATAAAATTAAACTTTAATATCATTACTTCCAAATAAAATGCTTTAGTATTGTTACTTCTAAATAAAATTAAACTTTAATATCATTACTTCTAAATAAAATTCAAAAATGTACATGTACAAAGTATATGAATACAATGACCGTGTTAAGAATTAAACACATATTAATCGTGAATTTCTTTTATATATTTATTAGTATATCAAAGTTTAATCAAATCTAAAATAAATTTGAAATCTAAAATAAGTAGAAATCAAAGTCTATTTTTATTTAAATATATAATTTATTAAAAAATATATTTTTTATAATTTATTTATAAAAAAATAATAATATTTTATAATAAAAATGTATCACATGTTAATTAATAAATAAATTAATTATAAAATTTATTTATTTTAAATGATACACATCACAATATTGAAAAATAAATCAGTAATAATGAATAAAAATAAGTCTCAACAAAAACAACATAACAATGATGAAAATGTTGAGAAATAAATCAGTAATAATGAATAAAAATAAGTCTCAACACAAACAACATGAATCCTATGCAAATTTGTAAAATGTTAGAGATAGAGAAGATTTGACATGTTATAGATTAAAAAAGTTTTGTACCTAAATGATTGGGGATTGAATTGTTGTCACTTATGAGGCTTTACTTCATGGGATGTGTGGATTCTTGTATTTGTACTTAATGTTAATCATAATGGTTTGAATATAGATCTTTGATGATGGTTTTCCTTATATTTTTGAAATATAATTTTTTTTTTAAATAAATAAAAAAAATAAAATTATATTATAAAATAAAAATAAATTAAG
>SNQJ01S0222396.1:0-14954 GCA_010110895.2 Picea sitchensis
CCTTCTAGTAGCCATAGCCATATTTTTACTTTCAACATTTCTTGCCACCTTAAATGCATTCTCTAATGATTTGGGTTCCCAAAGGCGAACCTCATGTTGAATGTTATCCTTTAAAGTTCCTATGAATACATCAACCAAGTGCTCATCTGGAATATTTGTTACCTTTATATTCAATCTTTGGAATTTCTGAATGTGCTCAATAACTGAACCCTTTTACTTGAGATTTATCAATTGGCTAAAGAAGGTATTGCTCCTTGTATCCTCATAGTGTGCTATCATTTCTTCCGTGAAAAGTGTCCAAGTGACAAATGATTTGCAAGAACAAAGCTATCGATACCATACAAATTGATTGGGTTCTAAATATAAAGAACCAATTCATACCTTTTTTGTATGTGGCACATTATGTAGATCAAATAATTGCTCCATCTGAAGTATCCATGTGATTGGGTCCTTGCCATCAAACTTCCTCATATCGATCTTAGGAACGTGGTTGGTCTTCAACCCAAAGTTGGAGTTTCTCCATTCTTGGTTCACCTTCCTTGTGTCTTCATCATGAATTTTATGGGATACATTTTCACTTTCAGGTGTCCTCTCTATTAGGAAATATTTCAATCCTTCCATGATCTCCCATTTTAAAGCATCCATCTTAGTATTTATTGCCTCAAACTTAGCTTCAGTTGAATCCATCATCTCTTGTAGTTCATATTTTGTTATTGTCTTATTTTGTAAATCATTTATGTCCCTACGCATTTGTTCACCTTCATCAAGAGTCCAAGTACGATTGTTTGGAGGCTTATTTGGTGTAGAATTTCCCTTTTTTGGTGGCATGTTGGCCAAGTATCACTTTAAACCTTGATTTTGAGGTGGTTCTGCTAGACAATCTTCCTTTTTTCTATTGTATCCTCTCCAAATTTGATATACAGGTTAAATTTTGGTACAATCAGTCTATGATATTTCTTCTCTTCAATGCCACAACTCTAATAAAAATTGGATGTGCCAAGTGGAGATTACGGTAACTTCCCACAACACTTTGATTTTTGGCCTTTCAAGAGATCTCACTTATATAGAATTACCCACACAAAATAATTGATATAAAATTTTGAAACTCTTACCAGAACTACTACACGTTTTCCACTATCCAATGAAAATAGTCTCCTCAATTTGGATACTCTAGGAATAGTTTATGATTGTTTTACTCGGAATACACAGCGAGACTATTCAATAGGGATAGTCAAATACCCTATCTTCCAGGTGTATCTACAAATTAAGATTACCCGGAATCTAAAATGGATACCATGGATACCTTATTAATTTCTAATAGCGCCCTCCAGTTGATTAAAACTTTGATAGAAAACAATTTATAGAAAAATTATGCATTGACTCAATTAGGGATGATTCTAGAACCCTATCTTACAAAGTATGTATCTATGAAAGTATGAGCCTCAAAGAGATAGAATTTTTAACTAGCGTGGGTGTTTTATCGCTAAATATCCACCACAAGATGTTCCTTAGTCCATTGTATAAAAAATTATAAGCGAAAATTCCACGATTAATAGGATGCTTGGTGAAACCCAAGACCGGAGCTCATTACCATGTACTTGTTAATAACCAAATGTCAATATAGCATGAAAAACCTGGAATAGAGGTACTCAATGCCTTAAAGAAATAATTTCAGTTAGTAAGCCTCTTTGAGGGGGGGCAACTGGGTTTACCCACATAAATTTCAAATTACAAGATGATTCCAAATGCAAATCTCTCCTTGGTATATATGAAACTATGAGGTATAATTACAACTAATGCAATAAAGTATTTATAAATGAAATAACATTACTAATGTAATGACCCCAATTAGGGGTAATGAGCCAATAATGGGCTTATGAAGTGTTTTCTTCCATTTTTACCCAGGATCTTCCTTCCAGTGTGGAAATGTACTAAAAGGTAACAGCTATGTAAGAATAATTGTTGATACTAAGAGGGGGTTGAATCAATATCAGGTACAATTAAAAACTTTCAACTTATACTTAAACCAGATTAAATATTCAATTATATTCAATGAGCAATGAACAATGGTAGAAGAGTTACCAATACACCACTATACACCATGCACAATATATGAGAAATAACCAATGGTTATTGTTCAAGGGAAATAATGACTTCCAAGGGAAGATAAAACTTCAAATATAAAGGGAAATAAACCTACAAAAGGAGATACAATCCTCCAATATCAAGAAGTTTGACCTCTCCATCCTTCCCCTTCCTTCCACAAAAAATATATGAGGTAATAAAAATTTACATTAAATTATCACCATTAACCAACCATCACATAGAACTTGATATTAATGCTTTCTGGGACTTCTTCAACTTTTGAAATTTCTTCACTTCATTGAGAATTACTTTCGATCACTGTGTAGATAATATTACTCAATGTAATCTACGAGAGCTCCTCAAGGTGTCACTACTTGTAACCCCTCGGAAAAGGAGTTATAGAAAATGGTAGACCTTATTCAATTACGGTTTATTCAGGAGACCGAACTTATGCAATTTTCAGCTCAATATTTAATATAAGATTCTGAAATTCATACACAATAAACTATAGCCCGTGCCTCATTTCAATGAGGTGGTGTCCTTCATTTGGTTCTCTACTTAGTGCCTTGGCAGTTGTTTTACCAGAAACACATGTTTTATACTAGTAAGAGGACTAGTAAGCCACATCTTCCACCAGTGCAGCTCAAAATTATAGTGAATAAAGATCTGATTTTTTTACCATGGAATTTACCTAGATATGTCTTCTCAATGGCTTCCAAGTTTCACCCTCTGAATCATTCTAAAAAAAAAAAAAAAAAAAAAAAAAATGGTAAGATGACCTTTGAATAGTATACCTTAGAACACATCAACAAAGAGACTTCATCCTCCCTTGAAATTCGGCCTTCTTTACTTCATATTTCTCTAAAATTCGATTTACATCTCCTTGTTCATTGGAATTTTATTTTTCGATTATCATCTAACAATCCTTAGATAAGGAGTACATTCAAATTCAGCATGTCCTACTCCTTCTGAGTGCGTCAAAGAACTCACCTCTATTTGCTTCTTTGAAATCGAGGATGTTGTAATTTGATTCAACTTCTTATTCTTCTTCTACTTCTTCCCTTGCATAGGGTCTTTGTATCTTGTCCCAAAGTTATTTTTTTGATTCACATGATCCCACCTTAGTTTCTTGTGAATGCAACTGATCCATCTAGGATGGTATCTATTTCAATTTGTTTGTTCACTGCTACTTCCTTAGGAGTTCTGGGTCTTTGGTTTCTTAAAAGCATTGTATCCCGAAGTAGCCCGAGAACAAACATCTACCCCAAAGGAGATTTCCAAGTGGTTTTTCCATTCTATTACTCCGATTATTCAAAATTGCTTCCATCAAATGGTGGAATCCCATTTTGGAATGTTGTCTTCCATTTTTACTTAGGAACTTCCTTCCAGTGGTTAAAATGAAATGAAGGTAACCCGCTCTTTCAAGAATGTTTTGATCTTGGGGGTTTGAATCGATTATCAAATACAATTTTAAAGAAAATCAGCTTATACTTCAACCAAATTAAATATTCAATTATATCCAATGAAGCGATGAACAATAGTGAAGAGTTTTACATAATACACCACTATCCACCATTTTAGATATGAGGAAATAATCAGTAGTTATTTCAGAGCTAAATCTTTTAAATATAGGAGGGATAAACGTCCAAGAGGGAGATACAATCCTCTAATATCAAGAGAGGTTGACCTCTCCATCCTTTCCCCTTCCTTACACAAAAGAATATATTATATATAATAAAACACATTGAATTATCACCATCAATCAACCATCACATAAAACTTGATAATGTTTCCTGAGACTTCTTGAACTTTTGCAATTATTCACTTCTTGAGATACTCTGATCCTATAGATAATATTGCTCAATGTATTTGAAACTCCCTCAAGTTTCACTCCTTGATCCTCAGAGAAAAGGAGTTATAGAAAATGGTGAACCTTATTCAATTGGTTTATTAGGAGGCGAAGACTTTATGCAAGGAATTCTGTAGCTCAATATTTAACATAAGATTCTGAAATTTGTACACAATAAACCTCATCCCATACTCATTCCAATTCAGTTTGTCTCTAACTACATTTGGATTCTCTATGAGACGTTATTGTTTACCAGAAACACATGTTTGTGACTAGCTTTGGGACTAGTCAAAACCCTATCTTCCATGAGTGCATCCAAAAGTATAGCGAATAAAGATCTGAAGTGCACACCATAGGTACCTAGATATGTATTCTCAATAGCCTCTAGAATTTCACCATCTAAATCATTCCTTAGAGAGAGAATTTATATAGAAGAAATGGTAATATGACCTGTAAAAACCATATCTTAGAACACATCATCCTGAAGACTTCATCCTCCTTGAAATTGACCTTCTTTACTTCATATTTCCCTCTGAGAAATTCGACTTATATCTCCTTGTTCATTAAAGTGTATTTAAAGTAGATGTATGGTATTATGTATTTATTGTTGGATTAGAGGGTGAGATGTCAGTAATAAGTAATTATAATGGTTTTATTCAAATAATCCAAGTGTTATGTCAATGTGGGAATTATTATCCAATAATGAGCAATAAAAATGAACAATCACACACATACTCAATACACCCGTGTTTTTCACATTGCAGAGCCAAATTGGGAGAAAACCAAGATGTTTTTTTTCTTATATGTCTTGAAAATTACATTCATTGGAGCACCAACTTCCTTTGTTTTCCGGTATGGCGGAATGAGGATCCAACCCTAGTTTGGGGCTACAACTAGGGGAAGTTCCAACTCCTCAATTATGGCTACAAGCAAGATGAGAACAACCCTATGTTCTCCATCTACAATCCCAGGAAGGTGGCTACAACCACTGGCATTGCCATCCAACCACCCTAGAGTAGAAGTAGAATGATGGAACCACTTTGGTGTCATTGTGAGATATATCATTATAAACCTATACCAATGAAACTGAACCATGCATCAACGTACCTCAGCCTGTGATCAGCAGGGGTCCAAGCCGGAGTGCATCAACCATGCACCAACCTATACCATAAAACAGTGAATCCAACCATGAATAACAGTACCAAAACCGTCAGCCAATCAGCATGTACCATAAACAAGTTGCAACCAACCATATACCAATTATGTAACAAGAATGTATTCAAAACTACCATCAACTATGACTCATCAATATGTACCAACATCATCAACTATACACCTCATGTATGTACCGACTCATCGGCTACTTGTCTCAGCCATGTACTTAGCTTGTACCTCAACCAAAGTCCTCATTAGTTTCATCATCCAAATATGATTTACCGAAATCTATAAAATAGACACGGTGTATATGATCACATTTTGCAAACCTTCCTTAACTTTGAAGACAACAAGAGACTAGCATTTATATCAAACTTTTCTTTGGTCTCACGCGACTAGTTTTGGATTAGTCCAACAACCCTAAACTTGAAGCCATCATAACTTTGTACTTTGTAATGAATAAATATCTAAAACTTATATACAATGTTCTTAAGTGTTTTTAATGCAATTCCTCGACTGTCACTACTTGGTACCTCTCATAAAATTAGTTATATAAAAATGGCATACCTTATTGAATTGTGGCTTATTCTGAGAAACAGCATTGTAGAAGCGTTCCCATACGAATGTTGTTGAATCGATAAAACTATTACATAGAATACCAAAGCCTATACTATAAGCAAAACATCTTGTCTTGCTGAATTTGGATCTAATTATTAATAAGTTATGACGTTTTTACCTGAAACACCTATTTGCCTTTGGATTTTAGGGACTAGCCACAAACCCTATTTTCCACAGTGTACACCAAAATTCAATGACCCACAAGATGAATTGTTTACCGTGGATACTTGGATATGTTTCCCTCAATGGAATATAGAATTTCACTATGCAGATCATTTTCTATAAAAAAAATTATTACAAAATAGTTGAGATGACGTAAATAACATGCAACAAAGCATCATCAAAAGAATTTATCCTTCCTTGAATTCCGGTCTTCTTTTATTCACCTTCCCTAAGAAATTCCGAGCACTATATCATTTCTTACCTTAGACACACAGCAGGTGTACAGTATTCTCAAGTGTGTCTTAAATTATAGATCCTTTCCTCTTATTTATACTCTATCAGTAGCTTCCTTAAAACATCTTCTAGGTCACTTTGCCCACTTTGCTTATTTTAGGGTTAACCTAATTCTAATTTCTCCATTAAATTTATTATTTAAATGATTTATTTTGTATTCACTTTGAGTTATGGTACACTAATCAATTCCGTTTATTATTTACCTTCTAAAATATCTTAAACCAGCTTGACTAATTTGACCTTTTGGAGTTTCTAGATGACATAAGAGCGTCCTCAACTTCGTAAAGATTCGGTAACTCTCAAACCTGAGGAGTTATGTGATGTTCCACATACCACAGAAATGGAATGACATGTACCATCATATAGAGATAGTATTACCTACAAATATATCAAAATTCATAACATTGCTTTATCAAACAAACTTGGGTCCATGCTGAAACCTGGGTTCCTCAACTTCTCATGGCCATGTCCTACATGGTGAGGAGTTATGTGACGTTCCACTTACCACGAGAAATGGAATGACAATCACTATCCATACAGGATAGTTTGATGAAAAATTCATTGACATTCATCTCATTATTCCACAAATAGGCTGGGTTATCTAACTATACTTCTAGGATATCTCAAATATAGAAAGATCGCTTCAGGTGAGGGTTTTCACCATAGGGGATACTTTTGAGTTCATACATTTTCTATTTATTATCAAAAATGACAAGACAATTGTTGGGACTCAGAAATGTCATATTTTCATCCCTCTTTCCTTCACTATTTCACTTGTTTCATCACCCCATTAAAACCTTAAGTCCTTCATTTTTTCTTAAATACATTTGGATTCCCGCATTTATTATTTTCCACTTTATTCATTTTAATTATTAAAAGTGAATTTATGATTAAATATTAGAAAATATACATGTTTTTCACATATATCTCAATTATAATAGCCAGGCTTTGTAATCTTGTAGGAATATGTGGATGATTAATTCAAAGAGACTTCTGGAACCATCTCTTCCATCATTCAAAGGAGATAATTCAGCTCTTTTCAAGGGATAAGATGTGGAGATTTGGTTTAGAATATCTATCTAAGAATCTGTAGGGAGATATGTGTGAGGGTTTGGAGGGATCATATCTTGTAATAATAGGAGAGTAGTTGAAATTGGTTGAGAGAATAGTGGATCTACAATTATGAGATGGTTATCTTCTTCATGTATAAGAGAGTGCTCTCTCTTCATGACAATTCAATTAGAAAATTAGGGATTGAAGACAAATTAATGAATTAGGATGTAAGCTTGAGTTTTGGAAATAGTCTTGTAATTAGGAGAAGGGATTCTTATCGCACACATTTATTCTTTCATGTTTTGTCATTTGACTATTGTAACATGATTTGAGATTGATATATTGTATGATCTCATGTATGTCATTGTTGTTAACTCTTCACATGTTGTATTTCCCTTATGCAATTTCATACTTTCCTAGTTAGTGTTTCAAATGCTTTCTTAGATTAGTTTGATTTGAACAACATAGATTAGATTAGAATAGTTCTACTTCAGTCCTGTACAAGCGATTACTGTGGCCTTGTCAGTTTACATTACCAGGGTTGACAATTAAATGGTTGGACAAGTACTACAACATTATTATAACGACATATATTCCTCCTAACATTTTGGCGCCCGTTCTTGAAAGTGACACAAGGGATTGGGGTATCAATTTCCTTTTATGCAGAGTGATAATCATTTGGGTTAGGGTTCCTTCTTAGAGGAAGGGAGTTAGAAGGTCATTCTCGTAGATTTCAAATTGTTGTTACACCAGAATTATTACCCTAGTGGAGACTAGGTTAAAGGTTCACAACAGAAAGGGAGTTAGAGGTCTTGTTCTCTGTAGTTTCAATTGTTTACGCAAGTGTGCTGTTTAAAAGGCTAGGTTGGGTTCCTTAGGAAGGGATTAGAAGGTCATGTTCTCCGTAGATTTCAATTTTTTAACGCAAGTGTGCTAATTTGTTGGGTTAAAGGTTCAACTTCTTAGAAAGGGTGGATTAGAAGGTCACGATTCTGTAGATTTCAATTGTTTCACAAGTGTGCTAGTCGAGAGGCTGGGTTAAAGGTTCCTTCTTAGAGAGGATTAGAAGGTCCTATTATACGTATATTTTGATTGTTTACACAGAGGGTATGTTTAGTCGATGGGTTTTAAAGTTCACACTTAGAAAGGAAGGGATTAGAAGATCCACATTCTATGTAGATTTCAATTGTTTATGCAAAGTGTACTGTCGGAGAGACTAGGCTAAGGTTCACAGCAGAAAAGGAAGGAAGCTGAGGGGTCATGTTCTGTTAAGGAGATAGATAGTATAGGTGTGTGTCAATCATTTCAGTGCTTGATGGGTTCTTTTAATTGTGAAGAGTGTTTTTGTGTTTTGACAAGAGTGGTTTGTTTCAAAGAGTGTTTGAAGCAAGTGTGATTTTCAGATTTTTCATGTTGATTTGGATCTTGTAAGAATCCTTCTTCTTTAAAATGGTTTAGCTATGAGTATAAGCTTGGAGTGAGATCACTCAGATCCTTGCGGAAGCCGAGATTTCCTCTTCTCTAGAAGATAAGATCTTGATAGCAACCGAGAACTTAATTACTCCTCCAGAAACAAAAAATGAATCAACACATGAAGAATGTGAACAACAGGAGGAGGAGGACAATGAAGTTAGGCATGATACATTTTGAGACAAATTAATACCCTCTGAGAGCCTCATCCAGATGTGGACACCAAGCAGTCTAGGTTAGAGTCATTAGTTTTTCTTTCTATTTTGATAATTTAGAGTTTCAGCAGTTTTCCGATTATCTTTTGTATATTTATGTATATTCACGATTATCATTGTGAAATTGGAAAGAACATATTCATACTACTACTACATGAATGGCTTCACTGGAAACTTGATTACACGTAATTACTCTAATTCCTAGGTAGGTATAGAGTAGGTGGGATTTCATTTTCAGTTTTGCACCATTTTTTTTCTTAGGAATAAGTATTCTCTCCTCCACGCTTCGTGCGACCGTGAGGATCATAAAGTAGGGATGATTAATAATGTCTTTTTAGGAAGTATAATGATGCAAATGGAGAATTTAGGCATCATTTGCAAAAAGAAAACAATTAAGAATAAACATGTGATGCTGGAATAAACATGTGATGCTGGAACAATAGTTGAAACAGCAGCTGTAACATCAGCTGTAACAGCGTCACTGTCGCACTCTCATTTTTTATTATAAATTTGCAGGCAATTGCTAAAGTTTTTTATTTCATTTAAAAAAACATGACCTATATATATATATATATATCATATATATATATATATATATATATATATATATATATATATATATATATATATATATATATATATATATATATATATATATATATATATATATATGTTAAGCTGAATCTGTCACTATATCTTTGAAACAGCTTGCAACTATGTCATAATCAAAATTGTGTCTTTTAGGCCGAGGTTTATTGATTTGTGGCGACAACTCCATGCGCATGACCCTCATCCCTGTCCCGATCTTTTGGAAATTAACTTTCCGCAAACAAAACGTAGCAGTTCAAATTCACGTTTGCAATTAAAAACCGTTTAGGAATAGTATTAGAAAATTTCAAATTAAAAACTCATAAGAGCATGGCGGGCTTATCAAAAGCATCAGGTTACATTGAAAATGAATTTGCATAAGCTTAGCTTGGTTTAAACCTTGCAATTTGAAACCTGCAAAAATAATAAACATGAGACTATCAAAAAAATGGAGTTATGAATTAGTTGAAAAAAATGGCATAACTCCTCCCCCGTATCCTTCCTTGAGTTGGTTTGGAAACGATGATTCCTAGCTAGCGAAACTAACCTTAGAACAAGACGGTGTGCGATTTAGAAAGAAATAATAACTGCCTGCCCGTAATAGATAAATGATATCTAGATTAATGTGATCTGTCCTTATCTTTTTGGTATTGTCTTTCGGGGATTTTCTCACGATTGTTCTTCCAAATCTAACATCCAGCAGGTTATTGGTAGATCAAGTAGATATGGCTGACGAGGTAGAAGTTACTATCATTTCTGAGGTATACATGCGAAATATTTAGGAACATCGGAGGAGAGAATCCACGAAACTTCGAGATGATTAAAGTTGCACTTAAATGCTCGCCGCGATAATCTTTCGTATGATTGGAAGATATTGTTCTGATGAGAGGTTATTAATTAATTTTATGAATGTAGATTGAAGAGACATAAGATGTGTGAGGAGTTGTTTGTTTGGAGGTGGTTGGTACATCGTGATGCTCGACCCTAGTCATGGAGTTTTGGACAAGATTATTAGAAATTATTTGAACGCCAGAGGAAAATGCATCTGATCTATACCCATGGATGGGTATACATCATGTTGTTTCTGATGGTATGTACGTCCGTGGATCCCTCACATGAAGTTTGAGGAGAAATGAATTTTAGAGATGACAAAGTGAATTGTACATGTAAGGCCGAAGATAATTAAAGAAAAAATTACAAAATAAAGAAAGTTCAGGTCGGCCCCTAATGTTAAAAGGAAGTGACATAAAATGGTATAAAATAAACATCATCCTTTGTTCATTTAATTACAAGTCAATTTCAGAGGGAAGAAGAAGTAAAATAAGGCCAAATTTCCTGAGGGGAGGTTGAAGTCTTTTGGTGATGTGTTCTAGGGTATGTTATTTTTAAGGTCATCTTACCATTTTGCTATAACTTTTCTAGAACGATTCAGATGGTTAATCGCTATGGTGTTGAGAAGACATATCGAGAATTTTCTAATTGAAAATGTTCATCTCTGATTCACTATAATTATGGAGATACACTCTGTGGAATATAGGGTTGTGACCGGTCCACATTAGTCAATAAGCCGGAGGTTTTCCAGGGTAAAACAGTTATAACTTTTCATACAGACTCCAAATGAAGTGGGACCACTACATTGGAAAAATTACGGACTTTAGTTTCTTGTGTGGTAATGAGTTTCAGAATCAGATGTTAAATATTTGCTCCTTGAGGAGCATGTTGGCACAAGTTAGGTCTTGAGAACGGACAGGTGAATAAAATTTTTATCATCTCTCATATATTCTTAGGTGGAAGGAAGGGGCAAAATTATATTAGGTTCAAATATCTCACCACTTCCTTACAAATTACTTCCCTTGACAAAACTATTGATTATTTCTCATATATTGTGCATGGTGTATTGGTGTATTGGTCTTAACTCTTATACTATGTTTCATTACTCATTGGATATAATTGAATGGTTTAAGTCTAAGTTTAAAGGTTCAGTGTACTTGATACTGATTCACCCCCCCTCGGTATCAACAACTGTTGATATTCAATCTGAGGGCCCACTTCATGACATAGAGGTTACCAGAATTAACGTGAGAGAGATAATTTCATGTTAGAATGTAGCACATGGTCAGTTACTGATGGTTGTGAGTCATTGGCTTAGTTGTGTGATGTTGGATGGTTTTATGCTTATGAATTGTATTCATTTTGTTTCACCAAGTAAAACAAGCCTGGGTCTCTTCTTCTTAAATGCTTGAAAAATTATGGGAGGCAAAGAAGCAAAGCGGAGACCAAGGACGGGCAGAGGATACGAGATGTACTTTACTTGATAATGCGAGTTGGTATACGCTTCGTGGTTGTGGTTAAACTTTGATTTATTCACTACACGAGAACGGTGAGTAGGTTCAAGCTCTAGCGATCATTAAATTGATGGCTTCATTGTCTCTACATTGCAATGAGGTGTTTGAAATAGGAGGATTACGAACGGAGGAACAGTAAACTCCACGGATGGTTTTATGCTTATGAATTGTATTCATTTGTTTCACCGTAAAAACAAGCACAAGGTCTCTTCTTCTTAAATAGCGAAAAAATTATAGGGAGGCAAGAAGCAAACAGAGAGACCAAGGACAGACAGATGCAAAGAGATATGCTTTTAACGATAATCTGAGTTGGTATACGCTTTGTGGTCGTGGTTAAACTTTGATTTATTCACTACATGAGAACGGTGAGTAGGTTCTGGCGATCGTTAAATTGATGGCTTCATTGTCTCTACATTGTAATGAGGTGTTTGAATAGGAGGATTGTAAATAGAGGAACAATAAACTCCTGGGTTTGTGTGAACTTTTCTCGAAGTATCCAGGACAGTGTTGCTCGTATTCAATCCAGAACTTGTCATTTCTATCCACGGGGCATGACCAGATCAAGTTGAGAGAGAACGAAGGTGACGAGCTGGAAGAAGTTGTGGTTCCTTGTTCGAAAAGGACGTCAAGGATATTGGTTGTTGAGAGATATGGGCAAGGGTCTTATTGGGTCCGTTAAGATCAAAATATTGCTACCCTTTTTCCTTATTTTTGCGTTTATTGTTATTGTTGGGCGAGCTGCTTCATTCATGGGATGCAATCATCACTCCCCCCAACTGAGATCCAGGGAATAGTATACAGTGTTGATTAATACCTGGAGGCAACCTTTTATGGTGCATTAATGAGACTATAGCGTAATTGGAAGGTCAGACAAAGATCGCATTGTTGGATCTGGGGAGAATTCAGGCTTTGTTGTTTTGTTATATAATGATGTGCTAAGGGATCTCAGGTTTCCTTTTCATTTATTGTCTTTGTGCATGGTACACTTGAAAGTGATTCAAATATTGAAAATTTTACAGCTACTACTTCAGGGAGCTCTGTAGCTATATGGTTACTTTCTGTGATGGCATCTCATGATAGCAAAAGTAAGTTTACTATAATGGAGGCTGGTGCAATTGAGATCCTCACAGAGAGAATTTCACAATTTTCCTCTCAAGTTGTGCAGACTGACACTGAAGAAAATGGCAATATATGGGTATGTTCTCTCTTACTGGCAATTCTATTTCAAGATAGGGATATAATTCGTGAACCTGCAACAATGCGAGCCATCCCTGCACTTGCAACTTTACTGAAATCCGAAGAAATTACAAACAAATACTTTGTTGCACAAGCTCTAGCTAGTCTGGTCTGTAATGGCAGCAGAGGTACATTGCTTGCCGTAGCTAATTCTGGTGCTGCTGGTGGACTTATACCTTTACTTGTTTGTGTTGAACCAGACATCTTAAAACTTATAGAATTGTCTGAGGAATTCTCGCTGGTACACAATCCAGACCAAGGAGCTCAGGAGCGATTGTTCAGAGTTGATGATATCAAGGTTGGTGCAACTTCTCGCAAAGCAATACCTGCCTTGGTTGAACTATTGAAACCCATTCCAGATCATCCAGGTGCTCCTTCCTTGGCTTTAGGGCTTTTAATTCAACTTGCAGTTGATAATAATTCAAACAAGCTTGTAATGGCAGAAGTTGGGGCTATAGAAGCCTTGACAAAGTATCTCTTTCTTAGTCCTCAAGATGATATAGAAGAAGCACTAGCAGAGTTATTAAGGATTCTTTTTAAGTAGTCCTGAGATACAACGGCATGAATCTGTTGTTGGAGTTGTCAATCAGTTGGTTACAGTATTACGCTTGGGTACTAGGGGATCAAGATACAGTGCAACAAGAGCTTTGGAAGGTCTTTTTACAGCAGACCACATTAAGGTTGAGGAAGCAGCCAGGCATGTTGTCCAGCCTCATGTTGAAATTCTTAGCTCTGGGTCAGAAAATGAACAACGTGCTGCAATTGGTCCATTGATCAGGTTGTTGTTTGAAAATCCTTCAAGAGCGCTTGTAGTTGTTGATGTTGAATAGAAGGAAAGACTTTGGCTCTGCCTTGGATCACGTAGAACCTGCATGGTAAAGACATGTTGAATAGGAAAAGTCTCATTAGACTTGGGCTTTGCACTTTCACGTTAATCAGGTTATAGTTGCATGCTTTGGATAGTTTTATACATCTGCGCTTGAAATATTACAAATGGCATTGAACATTGACTGTGATTTTTATTTTGTATAATAATAATTTGTTTGCCTTTAGCATAATTTTTATTTTTCTTTTTCTTTTGTTTTGTTGTATTATAGAAATAAAACAAAAACACTAAAAATTATTATAAAAATCAAAACATTGCAAATGGACCTTTCACTCACTTCCTAAACTATAATCAAAACATGTTTCTTTACGCTTAACATTAATATGTTTTCTTTGAGTCATTGTCGTAGCAATCAAAGACAAACAAGTATGCAAGGGAAACAGGTATATCAACGCAGTTTATTTCATTGAATTGCTCGCATTTGCACTTATTTCTGCATTTTTCGATGCTCTCACATTTTGCTGCAGGAAAATGATAACCTTTTACAAGTACAAAGATGATTGCATTTGTTGTTGCTGTGATTTTTCAAGAATCACAAACTTTTGACAAACATGCTTTGATCAACAGCTTGACGGAGTTGTTACTCATCATAAACATCATGACGCTTGTTGTTACACGAAAACCTTTCATAACCCATTTGCGTCATGCATGTTTATCCTTATGTTTCCTTCAAACGTACATTAGTCATCCATGTCTGAAGCCTATGTGTCATCGCCTTATCAGTCAAAACTTCACACATGCCTATTTTTCTCTGAATCGCATACATTCCTTTATTCCTTTCAGTTCATTTTTGTCTTCTTTTTCCATTCTAGTTCGCCTTTTGAATAAAACTTATTCCCTTTCCATGATTACGTTGCCTTGCTTTCCTTGCCTTGTTGATTCACACTGCTTGACCGTGAGATCTTTTCATTTATAGTCCTACCAAATATTTTTGTACAAACTCGCGTTGACTGATGTGGGATTCCTTAAGGCCCACCTTTCAACAAGTCTTGCCCCAT
>SNQJ01S0222397.1:0-14954 GCA_010110895.2 Picea sitchensis
ACCTTCTCTGTTTTAGTTACAGGCCTCACTGCTCATCAACTGTCAATCGCCTCCACGAACATCTCCATTCCTCTCAGAGACTCTTAAGCTCCTCTGTCAGTCATCCCTAAGTGTCTTCGCATCCTCTGGTAGAAACCATCAATGGTTTCTAGCAGTTTCACTGTGTCGTGCAACAGTAGCCCTCAGATCTCCTTCAGGTTAATCTACACTGTTGGATGAGCTTTATTAATCTTGCCTTTAAATCAGGTTTCGACATTTCGACATTCCTGTTGCATTGTTTTCTTGCCTCTCCAAGTCGCGATCCCCAAAAACGAGCTTGGTTGCTCTATCTCTTTCCTCCATCTCTCGCTGATGTGTCCAAGGGATGTGACCATAGCCTTATGCATAAGGTGCTTTCGCGATTTCACATTTCACGGTTTTCGACACTATGCTCCGTTGATCCCAAGTCAACGAAATTTTGATCACTTGCCACATGTCCTATGATTCCATGGTCTAGATCTAATCTTGATTCAACGGCTACGATTGAATCGTGATTTCGCGATTTAGGCATTCTTGATGCATTGATTTCTTTGCCTCTCTATGCCGTGATTCGCGAAACTCCGATATGGAGTTTGATCAACGATCCAGATCTTATCTCTATTCAACAGCTGCGATTAAATCGTGATTTCGCATATCATGATATCGGGATTCCTGATGTCAATAATATTTGACATGTACAACTCTTGATCCCTGATGCCTCTCCATTAACTGGAATCAATGGTCCAGATCTGATCTTGATTCAACGGCTGCGATTTAAGTCACGATTTTGCATATCACGAAATTGGGATTCCTGTTGCAATGTTTCTTTGACATTTCCAAAACGCGATCCTCAAAACTCTGACGTGGTGTCCATCTGCTGACATCACATGTGGATTGACACGTGTTGAATACTACCACGTGTCACTCTGATTCGTGACTTACATGTGCCTGAAATGTTGAATCAGTCTAACACTTGTCATTACCTGGTTGTGCCATGTGTTCCTAGCTGACGTGAGTCGGGTCGATGGTCTAGATCATATCTTGATGTGATGGTTAAGGTTCAGTCGGGATTTCACACATCGTGATTTCGGGATTCTTGATGTCAATATTCTTTGACATCTCCAACTCTCGATCCTTGAAACCCGACGTGCTCTTTACGCACTAGCTCTCTTGGCTAGGCTCCTGGGCCATATGACCATTATCCCCGTGATCGCAGTCTTACCACTCGTCGTGGTTTCAAGTTTTTCAATGCCACAATGCATTTGCTCACGGGATTCCCGATATGTGAAACCCCGATGAGTCAACCCTCCTTTTGGGATTTCACCTTGGCTTTTCCCGATGGTAAACTTCGTGCAACTCCTGTCCGATCTGATGACTGACGGGATTTCTGAATGAGATCCAATGGCTCTCGATATTTGTCTTCCTTCTCCTCTTCGAACTCTTGTATCTTAAGCTTTGCTGCATGCATTCTCCTCGACGTTGTTCCTCCTGAGATTTCACTTCCGAATCCCCAAGGGATTCTTGGACTTCTGCGCCTCTACAAATTCTTCACATGCACACTCAGTGTTGTCTCCACTATTGTACTTGCCATCAATGAGAAGCATACGCTACCTGTTAAACATTTTCCAACAGTGTGCACCTACACTTCATCCGAAATGTTGAACAAGCTTAGGAGGAGGATCATTTTCCAAAATGCAAGCAGAGTCCAAGGGATTGAAACTACAGAGGAGAAATCAAAGGCTGAGCCTTTGAAATATCGAGAAAATTCCTTCATTGAAGTGAAGCAAAGTTGCAGTAGAGGAGGAAGATAAACAACCATTGGATTGGCTGTAAGATTTGATTTGGGTCGTTAGATCAACCCTAGACAGGAGGAGGAGAGCACAAGAAAGGAGAACATATCCCATCCATCGGATCTGAGCGCAAAGATCGAGAGTCATTGGATCAGTGCAAGGAGCACGATAGTTAAGGTCTCCAAGTCCTTCAGACTTCACCATGTCGACAAATTTGAATTATGGTTCTAAGTGCAGAAAAATTCCCTAAAGCTCCGAAGCCCCAGAGCATATCCCGAACATTGGCGTCAAGGACATGAGTCAGTAGATTTCAAGTGGTTCAGGAGTCCCGTAGTCTCAGAGAACTTGGTTGTTATTGCATAAAGGGAGAAAAAATCCCAAAGATCCGAAGTCCAGAGCATATACTAACCGTTGGTATGAGGTGTACATGTCGACAGATCACAGGAGTTCAGAGTTCGACACTCTGGAAAATCTGGGGTGTAATTTGGTTTGGGTCAAAATTCCCCGAAGGTCGGATTCCATCTTGACCGTCCATTGGCGAGGCCACATGGACCGTTGATCGAGACCCTTGGCCTGTTCAGAGTTCATCACTCTGGAATATTGGTGACAAAATTTGTTAAGGTGTGAAACGCTCTGAAGTCCCGTAGTCCAAAGTAAATATAGAATGGAGTGGGACCATAGATTCCTAAGCTATTTGGAAATTCGTCGTTCGAAAATCGGAGGAAAGTGTGGTTCAGGGTGCGTAAATATCTGAAGCCCAGAGCCCCAGAGTTCCTGTGCATTGTAGATCTTGGTGCAGAGTATGGATCGTTCATCCTAAGAACTGTTCAAGAATTCATGAATTCGGCGTTTTGGGGAATTGGGGTGTTGTATTGTTGAAACCTCTGAAGCCCAAAGCTCCAGAGCACCTGGTTCCAACCCGTGATCAGATAGGATTTCCACCAAAACAAAGGGCCAGAGCCAGGATTTGATTTTAACACTGAAAGGGGCCAAAAGAAGGAGCTTGTGGGTTTTTGATTTGTATGGACCTGCACCTAAGGATATTTAAAGGGCCTGTGAACATTGAGAGGGGATCCAACAGGGATCCGAGAGATAATACAACTCCTATGTGAATGGTCCTAGACCGGGAGGTCATGGGAGCCCTAGGAGAAGGTGGGGGTTTGCATCACATAGGTACTCACCAGGAGGTCAAGGCACTCTGCTACCCTTTTCCCAAGGAATATTTATATCTTGCAATATTTCCATTCAAAGGCTTGCAGTTTCACAGGGTCATGCCCAATATTGACACCCCTCACTTAACCATTAACATTTATCTTGTTTTCTAGTGAAAACAATCATACATGATCCATTTTACTCATGAATTCAACCATTCTTTCATTTAATCACATCTATATATTAAACAACAACAATATATCTACATCACTAAACATACATTATACATAGCAAGCTAAAACACTTATCTATTCAGTGAAAGTTTTAACCATCCAACTGTTTGAGGGGAAATTCATTTCCTCCCAACCGTAAGATATGTTGCAGTATTCCTTTCTATAACATGCCACCCTTGTGCCAAGCCATGATACCATGAGGGGACTAACTCAGTTGACTACCAAATTGAATTTTTTTTCCAAGAAGGTTGCTCTCCTTCACTCCACTAGAAACAACATAAGTTCCCCTCTTCCCACCGAACTCAAGACCTCCATGGGTTTATCAGGCACCTTCCCAACTGGATTTCCTCTCCACAAGGTAGTTCCTTCTCTACTACATAATTCCTCAATGACCTTCCCTTACTAATGCCAGTTTCTTTCCATTAAGTACCAAGCCACGATCCTTTATTTCTCTAGTCCAGATCCAAGTCTTCTCTGCTCTAGGGTGACAATCAATCCTTTGGGAAAGTTTCCTAATTTCCTCAAATAAAAATTCTCAACTTCCCTGTTACTCGGAGTGATTCACGTGAGTCTCCTTCTCACCGCTCCATCTGTTTGTGAGTTTAAAAATCACTTTTTTCACTATAGATCTATGTGAAAATCCGTACACAGTTTTTCATATTGATGTAATCTTCTTGAGCACATTCACTCGCCTTTCTTTCTGATGTGAACTATTCTTCCCCCGACTTTGCACTCTCTCCAATCTATGTGATGTTTTCAACCTTTGGTTTCTTATTCAACACATTCCTTGGGATTCTCGTGGTCCGTTTTCAATTGCAACCCTCCATTCAGGCTCCCAAATTCTTAGGGGAAATTCAATTATGTCCTCCTGTCAAGTTTTTATTTGACTCTTTTCTTATTTAAGCACCAAATTGGTCTGTAGTCATAACTGCTTCAAACACCAATATTGATCTTCATAACTGGTCACGTGGTTTCATGTACTCTAGTTACGTTGGCAGGTGATGTGTTCACTTTTTCAATTGTAGGATGGAATGATGAGAAATATTCCTATTTTCTTCATTGAAACTTCTCAATTCCACCTCACCAATCCCACTTGTGGTATCATGGATAGTACTCAAGGATTTTCCTTAGTAAATTGTCTGGTGTTTTATTAATCATAAACATAATTACATACTTTGTAATCACTTTACATGAAGTATTAACATAATTACATTCATGGGGGGAAACATGGTGTTACATTCCCCTCCCCTTTAAAGAAACATTTTCCTCGGTGTTTAAAACACCACATATGTAAAATTCATACAAAAAACAAAAATGGGTATGCCACTCTCGTGGAATCTTCCAGTTCCCAAGTAGCCTTATCTTATCCAAAGTGCTTCCATTGCACCTTGACCTACAAGATTGATCAGTTCTAGAGCAATGTTTCTCTCCTGTTTAGGATGTGTTGAGGTTCGAGGTGGAATTCTCCCTTTGGTTCCACCTGTATCACAGTCCAATAAATAACATGAATAGAATCATGAACACATTTCTTTAATAAAGATACATGGAACACAATGTGAGCTCTAACTATAGGTGGAAAAGCAAGTCTATATTCTATTGGTCCCACTCTTTCCAGGACTTCAAAAGGTCTACAATATAGGGGTGCTAACTTAGCACAAATCCCGATTCTTACAGAGCTCCTCTTTGGTTTCACCTTGAGATACACATGATCTCCCACCTTAAAATCTCTATGTGTTCTCTTGTTGTCTGCATGGATCTTTTTCCTTCATGGGCTATCTTCAAATTCTTTCTTATCTTGATCATTGCATGTTCCATATCCTTCAACAATTTTTGTCCAAGTGTGTTATTTTCCACTAGATTTTCCCAACTAATTGGAACTATGCACCTTCTTCCATACATAACCTCAAATGGGCTCATCTTCAACGATTCTTGATAACCATTGTTATAGGTAAACTCTACCAGGGATAAATATTCCTCTCATTGCTTGGGATGATACATAACATGAATCCTAAACTTGTCTTCTAACACTCTATTCAAACTTTTGGTCTGACCATCTGTTTGAGGATGGTAGGTTATGTTAAACGCTAACTGCGTTCCTAAACTTGCAAACAAGATCTTCCAAAAATTCAAAGTGAACTTATCATCTTTTTTTTGAAATTATGCTTTTGGGTAACCCATGCAATCTGAAAAATTGCTTCATAAAAATGTTAGAAACATCTTGTCAAATGGTGTTGTCATTGATGTCAAATTTAGTCATTGGTGATCAACATGAATAAGCCTATGGATTTACTTGAAGGAGTCTCCAAAGCGGTCCCCTTATGGAATATATTTAAGCATGGCCCTCACAGGAAGGCGATTTGAAGAATCCCACAAGACGAGCCATAGGTGTGGTCAAGAAGCCCCTACAATCAAGTGAAGAAGCCTACATGTGTCCAATATCAAGATTGCAAGATGGAGATTGTTGAAAGTATTATTTATGGTCAATTTGGATACCCTATATTTAAGAAAATTATTACCCTACATAAATAACTCAAATATAAGCACAAGTTACATGGTTGAAAATATTATTTCGATACCTTTCCAATGGTATATGGAAGTCCCTATAAATCCCTAGGAATGAGGAGATATGAATTTTTCCTCCCAACAACCCAACCAAAATATTGAGGTCGTCTCAACTAATTTTTAGGGACGAAATTACTATAAATACATGATAGAACTTCACATTTCTAGTGCAACCAAGCAAGAGATCAAGTATGAGGTGAGCACAAGGTGTTTTGGGTGTCTTCTGGTGTGCAATAGAATTCTAAGGGATTATATTAAGGTCTTTCTTATTCTCAAGGCATGCTATAAGGTTGTGATGTTGTCGTATTCTCTACTATGAAGTTGTGATGTTTCTGTGAGGTTGTTGGGGTTTATATGTGGAACCATGTGGACCTAAGATCTCTATGTGGACCTAGTTTGTGAGGCTCATATTTTAGAGATTTTGGCACATGATTGGCACATGTTTTTATGTAGTTGTTGGGTTTTATATGTGAACCCATGTGGACCTAGGATCTCTATGTGGACCCATTTTGATGATGATGATGTGTCAATGATAGTGACAAAGACAGTGATAGTGATAGGTTGATTATTTTATATACATATTTGAGGGTGGAAGGAAGGAGAAAGGAAAGGGTTTTGGAGCCTCCTTCCAGTTGGAACTAGAGAATCTAGGGAGTTGTATCTTCCTTCAGGTTGGTTCATGTAAATCAGGGGGTTGGTACCTCCTTCCAATTAGATCTGGAGAATCTTGGAAGTAGTAGATTCATATGAATGTAATCTTGTTTATTTAAGAAAAACATTTTTTGGTTTATTTCCATGTTAAATCAGTTTTGCATTATGTATTTATTCTTCTTCTCTTTACTGTATATTGGGATGCATTTATTTGATTGAAAAGTTAAAGTTTTTTAAAAAAGGTACTAAAATATAATTGTTACTAATTCACCCCCCTCTCGGTATCAACAATTGGTATCCTAGTAAATTACCTTCATAACAAACTAACCACTGGAAGGAAGATCGTGAGCAAAAATGGAAGGCCACATTCCAAATGGGATTCCACCATTTGATGGAAACAATTATGCATATTGGAGAAACATAATGAAAACTTACTTGACAGCTTTAGGAGTGTATATCTAGCTCTCAGTTTCCAATGGCTATAAAGTTTCGAAAAATAATCTAACTGATCCAGATGAGAAGAAATTAATGAGATATAATTCAAAGGATAAGTATGTGAACATAAGTGGATTGACACCAATTGTTTCTAGAAAGGTGATGGGTTGTAGCACAACTAAATAGGTTTGGGATAAAATTCAAAATATTTACAAAGGAGATCCGAAATTCAAGAAGGTCAACCTTCAACAACATAGAGCATAGTTTGAAAACCTGAAAACGAATGAAAAAGAATATATTGCAACCTATTTACTGAGAGTAGATGAAGTTGTCAATGCCATCATAGGATTAGGAGAAGAATTCAAAGAATCCTTGATTGTACAGAAAGTGTGGAGATCACTTCCTTTGAGATATGATGACAAGGTCTTAGCCATTGAATAAACTAGGGATTTGACCAAAATGACAAGGGATGAACTACATGGGACCCTCACAACATATGAAATGAGAACAAATACAAAAAAAAATGGATAGCCAAATAGAGAAGCAACTTTTAAATCCACGAAGAAAACAAGGAACAAAGAACACATGGTAGAAGAAAGACCGGGTTATGAATAAGATGAAGAAGAAGCATATTTCGTAAGGAGGCTCAAGAGTGGAACTGAAAAATAGAAAGGTGAGTTAACTTTTAAATGCTTCAATTGTGTTAGAATAGGAAATTATCCTAAGAAATGTCCTTTTGAAGAAAATAAAATCTTCCACAAGAAAAAGAGCCTTTACTCCAAGGAGGACAAAAGTTCTTCAAATGAAAGCGATGGAGAAGAATGGGAAGGAAAGTTCTCTTCATAACTCAAGAAACTCATAATGATGACCACAAAAATTCGGAAACAGATGAAATCAATTTTAAAGAAGAGTCTGATGCAGAGACAAAAGAAATAATCATTGAATATTTATGGGGAAGTAAAGACATCACAAAAAGTGAACAGGAAGATGAAGAAAATATTGAAAAATTGAGGCATGTTGAAGAATAAAATATCAAGCTCGAAAACAAAAATAGAGAGTTAAAAATCGAATTGAAAAATTGTGAAGAAGAGAATCACGAGATTGAAAAGACAAATGACAACTTGAAGGAGTTGTTAGATAAATCCAAGAAGATTGAAGATTATGAGAAATTAAAAACAAAATTGGATCACGTAATAAAAAAGTTGTTGTTGACAACCGAAAAGTTGAATTACCACAAAAAAATTGAAATAAGTACTGAAAAGTTAGATGAAATTCTTAGCAAACAAAGATCACCTACCGATAAGATAGGACTTGGTTATGAAAACAATTTGAAGATGGTAGAAACAAATAAAACATACAGGGAAGATGAAGGAAATTATAGAAACTATGTAAATGTCTTAAGAAGTGGAATCAACAAACAAGAGGGAGTTGAAGAACAACAAGAACATGACACCTCCAACTAGAATAGAAAATCAGAATTTAGAAGGGGTGACACACCAAGACGATCCTTTTCTACCAGGTATGAGAGTATTTTTCTTGGTCATTGTTATGCTTGCAGAAACTTTGGACACAAAGCAATTCGCTGTAAAATCAATGCAAGAAACAACTATATGAGAAACATAAATGATTATGGATATACAAAGGACAATCATGTAAATAGTAGATCTGGAAATGCTCATCGATTTGTCAACAAAAATTACAATCCATTTGATTCGTTGATGGATCAGAACATTGTATGCTACAATTGCAACAATCTTGGTCACAAAGAACGAGATTGCAGAAAACTGAAAGAAGATGCTCCTATCATAAAACCAACTACAATATGGGAAAGGAAAGAGATTCCAAAGAAGGAAAATTGTTGATTAGCATTGCTTGATGAAAATAAAGAAGACGAATGGTACATTGACAGTGGGTGATCAACACACTTGACTGGGGACCAAAACAAATTCATCATCTTAAAGAAAGGAAAAAATGGCAGTGTTGCATTTGGAAATGACTCCTCTGTCAAAATACTTGGAAAAGGTGTAGTGAGCCTTGGAAGTGAAAATGTAAAACCAACAAATGTCTTACTGGTTGAATATTTGAAGAATAATCTCCTTAGTGCTAGTAAAATATGTGATCATGGATACAATCTTAAGTTTTATTCTCAAAGATGTGAAATCAGAGAAGAAGACTTGGGAAGATTGGTTGCAACAAAAAAAAGAAGAAAAAATAACATATACATCCTAGAAAAAGAGGAGAGAAAGAGGATTGAATTCACATAAAAGAGCTCCAAGGAATATAACAAGGAAGGAAAGGATAAGAAGATAGAAAAGGACATTGAAATACTATTGAGCGCCATGAGTTTAAGGGGAGAAACCCCAAAGAGAAGAGTTACCCTTTTCCATTGATGTCAAAGGGGGAGAGGAATATCAAGAGCATGATGATAGGGGGAGCATGAGTGTTTCCATAAATGAAAAAGGAGGGGATTGTTGAATGGTGTTGTCGTTGATGTCAAAGTCAATCATTGGTGATCGACATGAAGAAGCATGTGGGATTACTTGAAGGAGTCTCCAAAGTGGTCCCCTTATGGCCTAGCTTTAAGCATGGCCCTCATGGGAAGATGCTTCGAAGAAT
The DNA here is from genome assembly GCA_010110895.2 of Picea sitchensis. Taxonomy (NCBI): domain Eukaryota; kingdom Viridiplantae; phylum Streptophyta; class Pinopsida; order Pinales; family Pinaceae; genus Picea; species Picea sitchensis. Next base: position 9,458 of record SNQJ01S0222397.1, read on the forward strand.
CCCACCTGAATCCCCGAAGGTGTGGTCAAGAAACCCCTATAGCAAAGTGAAGAAGCCTACATATGTCCAAGATCAATATTGCAAGATGGATATTGTTGAAAGTATTATTTGTGGTCAATTTGGATACCCATTCTTTGAGGGAATTTTTACCCTACATAAATAAATCAAATGGAAGCACATGTGACATGGTTGTAAATATTATTTCGATACCTTTCCAATGGTATATGGAAGTCCCTCTAACTCCCTAGAAATGAGTAGATATGCATTTTTCCGTCCAACAACCCAGCCAGAAAATTGAGGTCAACTCAGCTAATTTTTGGGGACATAATTATTATAAATACAAGACATAATTTTACATTTTGTGTGCAACCAAGCAATATATCAAGTCCGAGGTGCACACAAGGTGTTTAGGGTGTCTTTCGGTGTGCAAGATAAGTCTAAGGGATCCTCTTAAGGTGTTTCTTATTCCCAAGGTATGCTATAAGGTTATGATGTTGTCGTAAGGTTGTGATGTTGTCGTATGCTCTACTAAGAAGTTGTGATGTTTCCATGTTGTTATCATGAGGTTGTTGGGGTTTATATGTGGACCTATTATCTCTATGTGGACCCAATTTATTAGGCTCATGTTTTGGAGATTTTGGCACATGATTGACACAGGTTTTTATGTGGTTGTTGGGTTTTATATGTGGACCCATGTGGACCTAGGATCTTTATGGACCCAGTTTGATGATGATGATGTATCGATGATAGTGACATAGACAATGACAATGAAAATGAAAATTTGATTATTTTATATACATATTTGAGGGTGGAGGGAAGGGGCAAGGAAAGGGGGTTTGAGCCTCCTTCCATTTGTTACTGGAGAATCTAGGGATTTGTAGCTTCCTTCAGGTTGGTTCCTGTAAATCAGGGGATTGGTGCCTCCTTCCAGTTGGAGCTGGAGAATATTGGAAGTAGTAACTTCATATTAATGTAATCTTGTTATTATATAAGAAAATCATTTTTTGGTTTATTTCCATGTTAAATCTGTTGTGCACTGTGTATTTGTTCTTCTACTCTTTATTGTATATTGGGATGCATTTATTTTATTGAAAAGTTAAAGTTTTTTTAAAAAAGGTGCTAAAGTATAATTTATACTAATTCACCCCTCCTCTCGGTATCAACACATATATAGATTTGAAAGTGGATTTGATGGGAATAAAGTAAGTTTCCTTGCTCAACTTATCCACTACTACCATGCTTGCATCATGTTGCCTAACTGTCCTTGGAAATATGGTAATAAAATCCATGGAGACTGTCTCCCATTTCCATTCTAGAATTTACAAAGATTGCAATAATCTTGTAGGGTGTCTGTGTTCAACCTCCACCTGCTGACATTCCAGACACTTGGTAATATATTCAATAATGTCTTTCTTCATTCTTGGCCAGAAATACAACTTCCTTATTGTTGTTATCATTTTTTGATAATCAGGATGACCCATATAAGGTCTCTTATGGAATTCATCCATGATCAAGTTTCTCAACTCTACTGAATCTGACACATACAATCTAGTGTTGTACAACAACAAATTATTAGTTGCAAGCTAGTACCCTTCATATTTTTTCTCTTTGGGTTCTTGCTGCAATCCTTTTATTATCTGATTGAAAAAAATGTCTTCTTATAAGAGGATTCTAATCCTTTACTTGATGTCAGACTTTCCCACACTTATTGTTGTAAGTGTATTGTCTGCACACTCCAACTGAGTGCATCTTCCACTCTATTTCCCTTTCCTTTGATGTATTCGATTTCAAAATCAAGCTCACTAATCAATGACATCCATCTGGCATATCTAGCATTCAACCGTTGTTGGTCAAAAAAACACTTTATACCACAATGGTTTGTCATCAATATAAACCTTCTTTCGAGTAAGTAATGTCTCCACATCTTCAACACATGTACAATTACTACAAATTATAGATCATGGGTGACATATTGTTGCTCGCACTCATTTATTTTTCTTGACTCATAACATATCACTTTCCCTTCTTGCATAAGAACTCCATCAAGTCCCTCTTTTCAAATATCAATGCAAACCAAGAAATCCTTTTCAGGGTCTACAATATTCAAAATAGGGGCATTGGTCAAATGATACTTCAGCTATTGAAAGCTAGCTTCATAGTCTATTGACCATACAAATTTATTTTCCTTCCTCTGTAGTGAAGTAATGGGATTACCAATCTTGAAAAATTGCTTTATGAACCTTATATAATATACATCTAGTCCCATAAAATACCTTACCTTTGTATCATTATGAGGGGCACGCCAATCCATGATTTCCTTGATCTTCTCGGGATTTATTTCCACTCCCTCTGCTGAGATTGTGTGGCCTAATTATTGGATTTCCTTTTGAAAGAAGTCATGCTTGTTGAACTTATCATACAGTTGGTAATCTCTCATCACTTGTAACACCATCCTAAGATGTTCATCATGCTCTTATTTAGTCTTGGAACACACCAAAATATCATCAACAAACACTAAGACAAAATTGTTCACGTGCTTGCTTAGAACATTATTCATTAAACACATGAAGGTAGTTGGTGCAGTAGTCATCCCAAATGGCACTACCATAAATTCATGTTGCTCATACATAGTTCTAAAAGTTTTATTGTAAATGACTTCATCCTTTATTCTGAATTGGTGATATCTTGACCTCGAGTCAATCTTAGAGAAGACTGGAGCTCCTCTGAGCTAGTAAAAAAAATCATCGATCCTGGGCAATGGATACGTATTCTTGATGGTCATATTGTTTAACTTCCTATAGTCAACGCACTACCTTAATGTGCCATCCTTTTTCTTCGCAAATAATATAGGTTCTCCCCACGGGGATACACTCGGCCTAATATACCCCTTATCCAACATCTCCCTCAACTGCACTTTCAGCTCCACTAGTTCTAGTGTGCTCATTTTGTAGAGTACTTTTGATGTTGGTACCACTCTGTGCACAAAATATATTAAAAAAACAATATCTCTTTTTGAAGGAAGTCCAAGAACCTCCTCTGGAAACACATCCTTAAACTCCCATAGTATAGGGTGATATTCAACCTTTAGCTCACTTTTTTTGGTGTTGAGCACTTGTATTTCATACAAGGGACACCCTTTTCGATTGAATTTCTTAAGTTGTAGTGTTGATATTTGTCTAACTGAAAATGGCTTCTGAATGCCTTGCAAAAATATCGTATTTCCTTCTTCATCTTCACACTCTAAAGATTTCTCATAGCAATTCAATTTTTCCTTATGAACAACTAACCAGTCCATGCCTAGTAGCACATCATATGATCCTAAGGGTAGGATATTCAGGTTTGCTTGAGGATGCAATCCACTCAGTTCAAATGGACAATTCTCTATTACCTCTGCCACTTTTCTCTTGGTCCTTATAGCTAATTGAGCCAACGATGCCTTTGCATGTTTCTTTGTCTGTAATTCACGTGCTTCAACAACTTGAGGTGAGACATAACTAAGGTTAGATCCAGGGTCAATTAAAATAGAAATGGGTTGGTTGGCAATTATACCTTTCAGCTCCACTACAGAAGCTTGGTGGTCTGCTTGTTGATTTTCCATAGCTGCATATATCCTGGGCACACTTCTAGACACATCATTGACCGTAGTAGCCTCCTGAACATGATAAAACCTTTTGTTTTCATGTTGCATGTGAGGACAAACTCTTAATATATGTGCCTCTCCACAACCCCAATAATGTAGATTTTCTTTCTTTGGCTCCCCTACTCTTTCACTCACTTGTTTTGTTGGCTTATTTCCACTCTGAGATGGAAAGTTTTGTTGATGCACACTTTTGTTCAATTTACCAAAATGAACATCTTTCCTCAGATTCTTATATGGGAAGGGTTTGAATCCCTTCTTCTGAAATCCACTCTTATATTTTCTCTTCCAATCCCTAGAAGGATCTTGCTTGTCCTTATATTGATCATAACAATACTTTGCCTTCCTAATGGTACTTCAAGGTCTTAGGCTCATCTAATTCAATTCAGGCCTGATAAGATTGTGGCAATTCACTAAGGAAGTGTTGTATCCTTTCTTTTTTTTCCTTGGCATAAGGTGTTGGGTTGTTATATTCTTCGCAATGAAAGCCTAGTCAAGGTAGATCTACTGACAGTCGAAGGTCCAGGTGGATCAACAACATTCAAGGTCGAGGTGGATCGACAGCATGTCAAAGGTCGAGGTAGTCAACCGGGTAAAGTTGAAGTCAAAGATATCGACGATGAGTCAACCAACAAGAGGTCAAAGTGCGGGAACGAGATGAACAACTAGAAACCGAATGAAGGTCGACTGGTAGTTGATTGGTAATACGACTTGGAGTCAACTGTAACAGAATCTTGAGATTTCCAGGATTTGTAGCCAATGATCTGCATGGATCTGTAACCATTTTTTGGGCGCCAATATTTAGATTTTTGCTTGTTGTAAATCCTATAAAGAGGCGTGTTGTAAGGCCATAAAGGCTAATGCATGAGTAAATCATAGGTTATTGGTCATGTAGATGTAAGCCAGATTGGCTACAAGGTTGTTCTTGCACAGGTAAGAGGGTATGATGTCGATTGTGTCTTTGGTGTGGACCAAGGTTAGACATGTAACCTTTTATTCAGATTGAATAAGACAACAAGAGAGAAAAACTCTCAAGTATGTCGAGCCTGCACCAGGATGTCGTCATTTGCGCTTCATGAGGAAAGGAAAACAAGCAGAAGAGTCAAAGTTTGGGTTGGAATGAAAACACTCAACTTCTTCAGCACATCTCCATAATCATTCAATTTCCCTATCATGGTAAATGGACCTCCTTTAAGTATCTTGGCATGCCCCTATCATTAAATAATCGATTGACACAATTTCGGCAAAGCATACTAGATAAAATCAAAGGAAAATTTCACCAGTGGGATGCACAATGGTTAAACACTATAGGGCGTTTTGTACCCAAATCCACATTGGATCAAAAGAATACTCAAAACCAACTAAAACAAGTTGTGATGCCATACAAAGTGATGTGATCCAAATGAATAAATTGACGAAGTAGATACTCCAATAAAAATCTAGCATGGAGACATTGAGTTTGTGAGTCACTACCAAAAGAAGACAAGTAAACTCCTAGAGTCATGGATACCAAAGCATACTTGTGATAATACATAATGAAATGGGAGAAATCACCACTCAAGGGTAGTGTTACAAAGAATCCCAAAATGTTGGTGGATGATTCCAAATACGAACACACCAAAATATCATCAACAAACACTAAGACAAAATTGTTCACGTGTTTGCTTAGAACATTATTCATTAAACACATGAAGGTAGTTGGTGCATTAGTCATCCAAAATGGCACTACCATAAATTCATGTTGCTCATACATAGTTCTAAAAGTTTTATTTTAAATGAATTCATCCTTTATTCTGAATTGGTGATATCTTGACCTCAAGTCAATCTTAGAGAAGACTGGAGCTCCTCTGAGCTAATAAA
>SNQJ01S0222400.1:0-14954 GCA_010110895.2 Picea sitchensis
AATTGTAAGTTATGTACCTTTAAAAACCTTAATTTGGAGTTTCTCCTCTTGGCTGACTTTTCTTCTGGTATATCTCTAAAATTTTGGCCCTTCAGGGTATGAAGTTTTATTCTATAGTTCTCTGATATTTCCTCTCTGCAATGCCACAGGTCTAATCAAAATTGGATGTGCCAATTGAAAGTTATGGTAACTTCCCCACACCTTGCTGATTTTTGTCCCTTCCCAGAGAGCGTACTTGTAAAGATTGACAAGAGGAAAATGTATGATATTTGACTCCTACAATTGCACCAGAAATACTACAGACTACCCATTTTCCAATGCAACTAATCTCACTTAATTTGGATACTTATTGAATAATATATCACTATTTTATCTGGAACACCTGTTTCAAACTAGTTAATATGACTAGTCTGATGCCCTATCTTACACAGGGTGTATCTACAAAATTGAGATGACCCAGAAGCTAAAATTTTTATCACAACTACCTTGATAAGTTATATGAATATTCTCTGTGTTTCGGGGTCTGAAACGTCACAGAAACAACTTTATAGCGATAATTCCACGATGACTAAATTCATGATGATTACAAAACCCTATCTTACACAAGCTATATCTCAGAAAGTATATGGCATCAGGAGTTGAAATTTGAACCTTGAGTACCTTGATCCATCTACTAAATATCCTCGAAGGGGTTCCTTCTGAAACGTCATAGAAATTTTTTTTATATCGAAACTTCTAAGGTGTCTCAGATGCAGCAGAGAAACCCCAAGACCTTGAGCTCTGATCCCAAATGTTATGACCCAACGCCTTAAAAATGATAAGAAATCAATAAAATCCAGTCCACTTCAAGGGGAAAATCTCATTTATAGTATATAAACTTAAGAACACAATATGAGATGAGATAATATGATCCTAATACTAGATCTCCTTTATATATATATATATATGAGACAAGGGTTACAATTGCAATGAAAGGGTGCAAAGAAGGGTTCTAGACGACCTACTAGAAATGTAATAATTCAATATATATGGCATAATAAGGGTTTTTATACATATCATGGGGCTTTGTCTTAGGGTTTAACATTAACTTCTAATGTAAATTCTGATGCAACTTGTTAACTTCTATATCCAACCACTTTAATTTGATATGCAACTTGTTAACTCCCTATTTACAGTTACTTTAACATGCAAATGACATGCAACTTGTTAACTTCAGTTTACAACTTCTTTACTCTGGCATGCAACCTATTAACTTCTTGTTCAAGTGTTGACATCAATGACAACCAATATTTCAACAATTCAATAATTAATCTAAACAATTAAGATTTCGATAATTAATCTTTCAATAATTAATCATTCAACATTATAATCTCTACGTATAAGTCACAAAATCATTTATGAGTGAAATGCATGGAGCATAATAGAACGTTTCATCTTCTAGTGCAATCAAATTGACAGTGAGACTGATACTCAAACTGCAAAGAAAATATAATCAATTATAGTCACTATATAAGAAAATGAAACCCCATCAACAAGCCACTGATATTCAATCCCGGGGAACATTTGAAAATAAATTACCCTTCTTTCTCCCTAGGGGGCCCCACCTATAGTTAAATATTTAATATATCATAGATAATAAAAAAAATTGAATTATGCCTTGCAACTATTTGCAGGCTAGTGGCTAGTTTGCAAGTTTGTGAGTCAACAGGTGGGATGACAGCCTCATCATACTTAACCACCTCAGAGGACATTATGAACATACTTGACTATTTCAATTCTCGAGCGAACTGGACCAACTCAGGAAATTATGGGTAAAAGTGGAAGCCAGAGAGTAACTCGATGATGTGGTCAATGATACCTCTCTTTAAGAGGGGGCAAACAAACTCCTATACATCCATGGTTGTTTATCATCCAAGTTTCTCTGGTGCTTTCGGTGAGCTCTCTTGGGATTTAACCAATTTGAGGGTGGGAAGGACGAGGAGGACCTGAGGTTGCATCTCTACCTTGGGTCACTCCTTCTGTTTAGTGTGGAGTGCATCCAGTTGTGCACCCTAAAAAATAGAGGAAAACATTCTCTACCTCTGCTTTTGATATGTGAGAGCTCCGAGAATTGCTAACAGGTTTCAACATCAAGACACGGACTGAGGGAGATGCAGGGTTCCCACTGATAATGATGCCACCTCTATGCCTAGAATCATGCCCAAGCATAAAACAGGGGTGGGGAAACAATTTCCTAGGATTGTTCCCAAGGCTAGTAATAGAGAAGAAAGAGTCGTAGGGGAGGCTATTAATTGGTTCCATCACCTATGGACAACAACAACAAAAAAGAGACATGGTCAATCTGCAAGAAACTATCTTTAAGAAAACAAAAGACACCACGGAAGAGGGCATTCTCCTCGCTACAAAAGACTGGGTGACGAACCCAAGTCAAACGAGGACTAGAGAGACCAAATATTTTTTCCTTGCAGAGGTATACTGGATGACTAAAGCCATGGTGGCGTAGGTTGTAGCTCAACAACAACTGGAGAATAAGGCCACTCGTCATGCAATCCACGTCCTTGAAGCTAAATTTGAGCTCTTTTGCAAGGCTTAATATGGAATTTGCTTTCATGAAAGGATACCAAACACCTAGGCTTCTCAGAAATCTTAGCCAGAGGATGAAGGCACTTAGAAAGGAACCCAAGATCATCCAATCCAAGTGGACAACGACGTGTTGAATACCAACAAGCAAGTCACGAGGTTCTTAGCAAGTGAGAGATGCAACCAAGCTAGCCAAAAGCTAGTCGAGGTTTTAGATTCTACTCAGCCCCCTCCCTAAATCTGTATACAGTTAAAATGATATCTAGTAATTTTATCTTTTTGGTTTTATCTACTGCTCTTGGGGAAATTCTACCCAACCCAAGGAAAAACACTGAGATATTATAGATTAGAACTCAGTTTTGGTATTGTACAACTCAGATATATAGTCAAGACAGACTTGAAAATATCAAATAACTTATCGGTACAGGGTAAGAGTCTAGTTTCCACTTTTTTGGCATACCTCTCAAACTCATGGATGTATTTTTATGTATGAATAGAAATCTTTATAGAAATAATAAAAGTCACATGCATTAATGGTTTAAAACTTTAATTTTTTTTTTTATAATAATAATAATAATTTAATTTTAAGATCACTACCAAATCAACACCAAATTAGCATATGAGAAAATTTAGAATAAAAATAAGATAATGAAACATAATCATATATACTAATTTTCATTTTCAAGATTCTATAAATGAATATATTAGAAACTTTTATATACATATATTATTATTATAGATATATATAGAAATTAATTATCATCATCATTGAAAATATGTTCTATATAAATATTCACAATATCTTCTATATAATTATTCACTTAAAATAGGAAAAACTTAAAAAATCATAAGAAAAAATATGTGGAAATGAGAAAGTATAAATTTAATAAGACTTTTTACACTTTCTAATATTGATAAAAACAAATAGTTAAGAAAAAAGTCAATAAGTTAATAAACCTTTATATATAGAGAGAAAGTGTGTAAAGAAGACCATAATCAATTAAATAAAACAAATTCACAATTTAAAACCTATAGTCACATAAATAATTCTAGTTATAATGATTCTTTATTTTAATCTCTTTAAAATAAGATAAAAAAAAAACTTTATTTTCTCATATAATTATTAGTTTAATCAACAATTTAATAAAATATATTTAATAATAATAATCATCATCATCATCTATTTTTAAGGTCACTGTCAAGCCAGACACCAAATTGAACTTATGAGGTATACATACCCTACCTCCTCTGGATTTGAATTTGTGACTTTTTAGAAGGAAACACATGTTCTTAACCATTAAACCCACTTAACCATAAAATATAATAAGTATAATAACACACACAAATGTTAACTTTATTATTATTTCTTAGAAAAATAAGAAATGTATTCATCTATATAACATAATTCATTAAAATTGACTATTACTAAATAAAATAAATCATCAAGAATCATCCCCTCATATTCTTTAAAATAATTCATTAAAAATCATGGTCCCTCATATTCTTTAAATAATTGTTTTTTATATATTTATTGAAAATTGTAATATTGAACATATCATAAGAAATGTATTACATATCATAATGATTCCTTACTTTAATCTCTTAAAATTAAGATAAAAAAATATAAACTATATTATCTCATATAATTATCAATCTAATCAACAATTTAATAAAATATATTTTTATTCATCATAAAATATAATAAATACAATAACTTTATTATTATTTATGAAAAAAATAAGAAATGTATTCATTGACTTAACATTCAAATGATTCTTTAGCAACATGCTAAATCCATATATATAAATTGTATATAAGAAAAAGCTCATATTATATAACCTTTCTATCGTCTCATATTCTTTAAATAATTCATTAAAAACAAGGGTAGCGAAGCAGCGTAGTCCCTGCCGAATTTAATGCAATTAAATGGAAGAATGTTCAAAAGGCAAATATATTCCAATGTTGAAGTATGATTACAATAACATTCTAATGTTGTAGTATGAGAAAGTGCAGTTTTGTGAATTTTATATCTAATGTTGTAGTATGAGAAAGTGCATGAATTTTATAAAGAAGTATAGTCTGCAACTAGAGTAGATGGTGTGATGCAATTGAATGGTAAATATTCTAATGAAGGCGAATTTATTGTGTGATTGATTTTATTGAATCGCTGGAGCATTGTGGCTATATAACATAAGAGAAGGAAGTGAAATGTGATGTAATGCATGATTGCCCATAAGTTAGGAATTTTTCCATGGTAAATATTCCAAGGTAGCATTGAACAAAAGATTTCATTTTTTGATAAGCGAAGTGTAAGAAATTTACAAGATATGCATATATATATTAATATATACATTGTGTAATAACCATATGTGTTCTATCTTCAAGAAGGTGGAAGCAAAGACTAAGGTACAATGTTGTTCTTTGGTCTCATGCAAGAGACATCAACTTTTATGAAATAGGTGATTTAAGATGTAAAGCCAGTGGTTGAAGTTTTAGTGAGTTGTTTTTTTCTTCGCTGTAATCTTCATTGGATATGCAACGCATGCTGAAACTGCAGGAGCTTATAAGCCTAGAGTTGCATTTGGGATTTGAGCACCTTCCACTTAAAACCAAATTCAAAATATAACTACCTATGGCCAGGTAAGCGTTCAATCCCCATGTAGGTAGCCCATGGACAATAATGATGCGATGTGAAAATTACGTGGGAGGACACTTAGTCAATCATCTAGAGATGGACTCGTTAATATTCTAGAGAATAATCTTAGCAATGTGATATATGCAATGAAATGAAATTGAAGATGAAGAACATCCTCTTATTCTGATTCCCTGTTGTACCCTCCAAATATAAGATACCGGAAAACAGAATGGCTTAGGCATACATTCTAGATAGTAATATACACAAATCAAGATAAAACAACAATTTTAGATCCGACATACCCTGCTGAATACACCCAATAAGAATTTTAAACCCAAACCCAAAATGTGCCGCACATAGAGAATGAAATGTAGGGTTTAATTGAGGTTGAGTTTGACATAGTTACAGACAATAGACTCCAAAGACAAATATGGACCGGCAAGTAATATTGGATTATGAGGCTTTTGAGATCATAATATGCCGTGGTTGATATCAATCTTGAATGAGTGCCAATTATGCAACAATAGAACATGAGAAGCACCTACTCTGAAATGTGTTTCCAACAATAACAAACACAAATACAAGATGACTAAGAGCATTTTTTGCCAATAATTAATAACATCTTATAATGGTAGCTAGAAACAAACGATTTGGGGCAAATTGACAAAGAAAGATTTGATCGAGGGACCTCAAGAGACAGCATGCATCCTGTGAGATACGCTAGTGCTAATAACTAATATATAGCAAAAAGAGTAATGAACCCTCTACCAACCTTCTTTGGCCATCCTAGGGTTTGTAGAACCTTACTAAACCTAGGGTCTCTACCTGCAACCACAAGCACTAATTCCTGCAGATAAATGTTAAAGTGGAATATCAAGAGTAGATCAGGATAAGCTCCCGTGTAATGCACTGCAGTCCCTTTAAGTTTTCAAGCCTCTTAAGTTTTCTAACAACATTTTGTTCATTTCTTTCATAACAAATGTTTCAAGTTGATATAACTTTCATCTACTTTTAAAAGCAATGAGGATTTAAACACGTTGTGGTTTATATTTATTACGTTTAATGTAGAAATAATGCAATTTAAAAGGGCTCAAACATATGAAGTTTCTAAGAACATTGCTCATTTCTTTGTAAACAAATGTTTCAAGTTGATATAGCTTTCAACTACATTATGCCAGAATTTAATATTACATAATTTGTACATAAACGAACATAATTATATTACATAAAATTAACTTTATAATATAAACTGTTTCTTAATTGGTGTACTAATAATTAAATTCAGGTAGCAATTAATTATATAATTATATAAACTGTTTCTTAATTGGTGTACTAATAATTAAATTATAGTATATTTAATCAAAGTTTATTATATATTAATTAAGTTTTCGAATACTTTAGGTGTACGCGCGTTCAAATATGTAACATCAAAATATTACACAGCTGCGTACATCATCATACGTGCCACAAATAAATTTAGCCTCTACCATGAACGAAAGGTGGCGGTCTGCATTCATTCATTTGCATGTGTCTCCACCGTAAATGTTACCTTTTCCGTGCATGTTTCAATGATAAATTCGATTCTAATACCAGATCGCTCCTAAATGTCGATCGATTTCCGACTTCCTTTCTCTCAAGCTATTTTAACCTCCTCACATCGACGCTAGCTCATTACATGTAACATCAAAATACATTAACAGCTTATGACATCATCATAATGCGTTTAAATAAATTTAGCTCTACCATGGTTTGTAAAGGTATGTCGCATTCATTTGCATGTGTCTCCATCGTAAATGTTACCTTTCCCGTGCAGGTTTCAATGATAAAATCGATTCTAATACCAGATCGCTCCTAAATGTCGATTTTCGCGACTTCTCCTTTTCAAGCTAGAGCTACTAAATTGTTCAACAATTTGCCATCCATATTATAATCAAAAATATGTGTGCTACCTCGAGGGCGCTCGCTATTGGTTTGAGGCAAGTAGTCAGGTGTTTCCATATGATTTCTAGGGTTTGATATCATTTGTGTTCGAGTGTTTCATATGCCTACTGGGTTTGATATCATTTGGAATATGTGTTATTGCTACCATTTTTTGGTTATTGCTTGAGGGCAAACAATATCATCGAGTACTACATGTTTTCCTGAGGTTTGATATCATTCTGGTTCGAGTGTTCATATGTCAATTTGATAATGAGTTGGGTTCAGTGTTTCATATGCCTATGGTTTGATATCATTTGGCCTTTACTAGTTTTGGCTAGCAGCAGAGGACAGAAAACATGTGAAGAAATCAGAGGACGGACAGCAAAACAGTAAAGGTCGGGTTTGGTGTTTCCTTGATATTTTATATTATGCATTGTTGACAGAAATGCAGGACTCTACACCCCACGTGCAAAACAATTTCATTTCAAGGATTTGGTGATATACTCAATGTGTATATTGTAGACCAGAACGTATACACATTGGCTGTCGAGCTTCCACAATGAAGCACTAGTCATGTCTTCATGACCCAAATGCAAGAGGTTTAAACCCACATGCCCATAATCTTGTTTTCTGTATTTGGATGTATATGTAATACGTATATGCAGAAGGCTAAGTAGATATACGTGACATACTCAGTGCCATTGTCATACAATGAAGCACTAATCCAACACAGAGGGAATGAGAGGCCGCTACAGTTTCCAAGCAATTATTCAACGTCTTGTCTTGTAGGGAACCAACAAAAAAATAGACGAACAAAGAAATTGAATACATATATATTGCAAGCCATGATTGTCTTACTTTTGGGTTGATTTGACAAGGACCATTGTAGACTTTGTGATCCAATAAAGCAGTGAAGCTGAAAAGGGGATCCAAACAAAGGCTTATATTGATATCAATTGCACAAGCTAGCAGAATTTGGAGCAGGGAATGAGCAGAAGATGAATACTACCATTGTATCGGGTGCCTAATCTTCCCATAGCAGGTCTCGAAACCAGGTGGATATACACAACATAAATGGGTATTTGTGTTGTCATTCTGGGAAGTATATACTGTCCTAGCAGGCCTTAAAATCAAGTGGGAACATTCAAGACAAATGAGTATTAGCGTTGTCTCTTTTGTTATTCTGGCCCTTTTGGGTTCATGGCTGCCTCAGGTCTTCTCGGTTAGAGTTTTTTCTTACATAGCCCAGAGCACAAGGCAATGCAATGAACGCTGTGGAAATATCTCCATTCCATATCCTTTCTATGTCAATTCAAGGCGTTGTGGGCTGGATGGATTCATATTGCAATGCAATAACAATACTGTGAGGATTGAAGTGAACAAGCTTTACTACAATGTTCTCAGTTTCTCAGAAGATGGGATCATCATCGATCCTCTCCGATCTTCCTGTTCTAAAAATCTCAAGGGCTTCAATGTCAAAGGCATGAAGAACTATGCAATTTCTATCCGCAACTTTGTCCAGTTCTCTGACTGCAAGAACACGACAGCTTGTCTGCTCAAGTGCAATATTCCTATGCAGAGCAGCAATGAACAATGCATGTTTGACAAGACATGCTGCTATCCCCTTCTGAATGGGACGATATGGCACCATGGAGATTATGACTTCGCCCACTTCGCCCGGTTGCAGTGTCAGAGTTTCATTAGCTGGGTACTCACGCCCACATCGATGCGTTTGGATGCAGACTATGGGCTAAAGCTGGAGTGGCGTATTCTGGGCACTTGTGATGATATTCGCTGCGACCCCAATGCGGTCTGTGAAAACGCGGTAGCTTTAAAAGGTGTGAGGTGTACCTGTAAGGATGGCTATCAAGGAGATGGGTTTCATGACGGCACTGGATGCGTAAGAGGTGACTTTCGTTGTTCCTTGGGGGATTCTTCATTTTGTTTTGGTTGCAAAAGTGTCTGTTTCCATCGATTGAAATCCTGGAATTTCTCCTCATCGATGAATTATCCTATGTTTGTTTTTTTTACCTATTACATTGAGCTCTCTCCCTCTCTTGAGTAATTTCCATCCTATCTCCTTTTCATTTGTAACTAAAGGAAAGGATGTTTGCCAAGGTCTAGAAAAAACTGTAGTCTTTCAAATATTATAGCCTTTGCTGTATCAATCTATTGAGAAGATGATAATGAAATTCCATTTACTTGTATTTTTCTATAATCCCACCTTTGAGGGCTGCCTTTCCCTTCCCAAGGACAATAACGATTAATAGCCCCAAGAAGAGCAGGGACAACTAAGCCTCCCTTTACAGAATTTGAAACAACAACCTTTGCATATCCCAAGATAGTGGATCTGACTTTGTATTTTTACTTAGTAATCGGATATATTTCTGTTAATCCTGCCAATTAGATGAGTGTTTAGCTTTGTCAATTGAAGACTACACAATAAATGGGCGGCTGAAGGCCAGAGCAACCAAGTGCCCATTTAATTTCTGGAATGCTGCACTATATTATTAGGTCTTCAATGTGGGTATGCTCTTGCAAAATCTATTAAATGCTGTCTGATGATTTCAGCTGATACTATAATTTCTCTTCAGATCTGAAGACTTATCTAATATAGAATTGTTGTCAACTCAAATTTGGTTTTTTGGCAAATGGAGTTGAAACCTGAATTTCCTATGAACTCATTTTTGAATTAAATGCAGAAAGGAGTATTTCCTACTTTCGCTAAAAATGTAACCACGTGTCATGCGCAATGACATCATCATAAATGTTGACGACATTTATGATGATTTCATTGCTAACAACAGAATTTATAACATAGCCAAGCATGTAGCTTTCCTATTGTATTCAAATTTTAGCTTTCAACAACAATATCAATTTTATTGATTCATAGCATTAATTCGATTTGTTTCAAGCAGTGTTAAGAAACAATTCTTATGAGGGGAATGCATACATTAGTGCAAAAATTAATAGCAGAGATTATTGGGGATAGGACTGCAGTGAAAAGTGTGCTGTATATTATCACACCCTTGTTTTTTATTATGATTGTAGTGCAAAGCATATTTAGTTATTTTTGGTACGTCTTCCTAGTGCATTTTCCTAAAATTTTAGGAAAGAATTCAGAGGGACTTGAGAGGCAGTAACAGACTGTCCAAATAATTATTGGTTGTGGAAAAATAATTACGGCAAGAGGGACCAATCGATCGACTCACAGATAGTTGCTCCGCAAATTGAAGCTATAATTTCTTGTGAAAACCAAGAAAAAGAGCCACAGAATTCTCCCCCAAGATTTTCGCCCCGGGAATTGTCATTTACATTAAAGCTTATAGCACAGTTGATGCAGAGTCAATGATGTCAGATCTAACCCTCCCTTGCAAATGTTTTATGGAATCTAGTACATATGATATCGTATAAGTTGTACAGATCGAAATATTTACTTCATAATTTCGAGCTCAATATTCCAGAGCATATCTTGGGGAAGATTTTTTTAGTTTTCCTTTCAAGTTTCGGGGTTCCAGATTAAAGGTAAAATTCCAAATACGCCTTTAAAACACGCATTCTCGGTTTAAATAATTTAAATTAAAACTTAGACCTTCTCCGAGGCCGAGAACCCAACATTGACTAGTAAAATTTAAAGATGTCATAGATATTTCTGGGTGTTAGAAAAAATATGGAAAATATTTAGGGATTTCTTACTATAATTTCTAGATCCTAGGTTTGTAATGACTAACCTTATTCGATCTCTTATTACACTAAGCTAACACAGTTGCTTTACTTCACATAGGAATGAAACGACAGCTATCACCATAAGTTGGCATGGATAAACACCAATAAGAGTACCGTTTGCGAGACAGTGTTATAGAGCACCGCTTGTGATATAGTGAAAAGTTATGCATAATCTAATTTTATAAGGACTCTACTTAACGATCTAAATGGAATAATTGTGAGAATGATTTGGTCAAAATCTATGCCCCTGGATACAGCGTAGCAGTCTGGTTATCTTCTGTTATATGGCAAGTTGGTTACGCCCGAGTTTGTTCTTCATTCCTAGCAAGGCCGATGTTGCATATTATACAACATTTCCATCATTGGATGCAGATTCGAACTTGAGCTGGATTGTAGGACTGAAGGAATTTCCACATCCAGCTATTAAAACTTTCTCTATTGTTGGATCTACGGGGCCTACATTTTTTTTCTTGCAGCTGCAATGTTCATGTTTGTGATGCAACTGGGTTCTATAGTTGTTGAAAAGGAGCTTAAACTTCGTGAGGTATGATTTATGTGAATGATATTTTGTTGTCCATAAACTTTTCTGACGCTACAGAACATATTTCAATAAGATTTGTCTCTTGATTCAAAATTTAAATTGATACAGGAAAATGCTTCTTTTAATTTGAATATCGACAGGCCAACAACTTCGGTGCAAGTCGGTAAAATGTATCATATTCAAGGTTCCTTTTGGGACCCCATTGCAATGTTTATTATGGGATTCCATGATTCAAAATTTACCGGGTTGACTTCATTGACTTGGGACGGTTTCATTCTGTATCTCAGGATCTCTTACTCCTCTTCTAATGATGTTCCAGCCTAACTTTTCCTCAAAACACCAGAATTGTGTCTCTTCTATTCTTTCAGCTTAAATACGGTGAGTGCATCAACATCATTCCAATTATTTTCTAAACTTGTAGGACTAAGAACTTAGATTTTTTAAATAAAGAAGAAATTTCCAAATACACATCGTAGGTCACCTCAATATATTTCAAAACAAGAGCATAATACATAACCATCATCACATACCATTAGTGTATTTGATGTATAAAATAATTCAAAGTATCTATATATTTTAATTTCTTCAATAAAAAGAAAAATCTTCTTGTATGTATATAGTTAGTCTAGACATTTATATTGAATGCCCACATGTTACCGTGTTACCATTCAAATAGCAAACACAAAATTAAAAAACACAGATTTCACTTTGCAGAGATGAATGGCCTTTAAACACTCTGAACTTTGAAATATAACGATAAAACATTAGAGGTTGAAGAGAACACTTGCCTGGAAGCTATAACATATGCACTGAAAACCCGCTGTTCCAATCGTAATTGCCCTGGGCTTCAGCCACAGATGATTGTAATTGTTCCTGGGTAAGCTGAAGGTAGATGCAACAAATATCGACATTTATTTCCAAAGATCGGACATTGTAGCTAAGTAAATGCAAATTCTATTTTCATTTTACATTTTATCTCCATATTTACGTCATTTATTAAAGAGGTTCACCGACAAGGCATTTAAACTCTCAATCTTGAGTTTCCAGAATGTATTTAATTCTCATCAAGCCTGAGACTCTGGATTATTAAATCATAATAAACGCCCTGCTTCGTATGTGCTAAAAGATTGCAAAGAAAGCCCCACATCGGACCTTTAACTACCGCTTTGGATGAGGATTGGATTGTAGTTCCCAAAGGTAAGCCGATGCCATTAATAAATATGGAGGGTGCTAGTTCTTTTCTTATATACATTCAGATCCAATAGTTATCCTGAGAATCGTTGGATATTATCGAAGGTCAATAATGTCACTGCCAAACTTATACAAAGCATTTATCAAAGCATTATCGAATACATTATGAAACTATAGGGAAAACATTTATCAAAGCATAAGAATTGCCTGAAGAAGCTGTGTGGTTTCACAATAAGGTTTCAAACTTCCTACCAATGAAATTGTGATAAATCCATTAAATTTCTTTATTAAAATTGCGATATAACTTCCTATGTTAAACATTAGCTTTTTACAAAATTTGCGAAGTCAACCTTCAACTAATTGAAAGTCACTATGAACTTATCACATAGTCTCTTCCTTGATTCTCCTACAGTGGACCAATAAATGCCCCAGGGACTAATAATGGCCTCATATTTTTTTAAGTATTTATTGTTTAAATATTTATTGAAAAATTATCTATTATTAAATAAAATAATTTATTAAAAATCATCATCTTATATTCTTTAAAATAATTTATATTCTTTAAAATAATTGACTAAAAGTCATTACGTCATATTCTTTAAGTATTTATTGTTTAAATATTTATTGAAAATTGCAGTATTGAACATATCATACAACCTTTCCTCGAAACCCTACCTACTCCTAAATAAGATAATCCATTAAAAATCACTATTCTATACTTAGTAGTTCTTTGGTCATTACTAATTTTTTATATAAATAATGTACTTAATATTAAATTTAAAATTTATACAATAAATTAAAGAGGTGGAATATATATAAGATAGGGCGTTAGTTAGTCTCCGAGGTGTAGGACAGTCGGTGATGGAGTGTGTTGTTAAGCCACTCCGTGATGTTAAAGTCACCGGTCGAAACCTGCGGGGACAAAAAATCCAACCATGTTAAGGGTTGGTGTGGCTCAGGCCGGGTGCGATCCCCTAATCGCAGGTCCTGCACAAATTAACAAACAAAAAAAAAGATAGGGGAGCTAAGAATAAGAAAAAGTAAAGAAAAGATCCGGAGATCTTTGTTCATGCCAGTAAGGCTGGGAGAACGAGGGGTAGCAGACCCACGTGCCCATGGTTCCGCCGCTGATATATTTTCCGATCCATCTCGTTAGCCTCTATTCGAAAACTTTCTCCTTCTTTCATTTCTTTCGTATGGTAGGTTTGACGCTTGCTTCTAGATTTGACCAATCTACCCCAACCCTACGCATCCCCCCTCATACGGGCATTAACATTTAATTTATGTATAAAACTAAGAATAAAATAATGACATAGTAACATGCATTAATGGTTAAAAGTTTTAATTTTTTATTATATAAATGGTGGAATCAATTAATAAATCTTTTTAAATATATAATTTATACAATTTTATTATTTATTTTTAAAAGTTTTAATTTTTTATTATATAAATAAGGGAATTTATTAATAAATATTTTTAAATATAAAATATATACATTTTTATTAGGTTTAAAAGTTTTAATTTTTTATTATATAAATGATGGAATCAATTAATAAAAATTTTAAATATAAAATTTACATTATTTTATTATTTGTATTATAAAATTTACAAAAAATATATATAATAAAATATATCACATATACTAATCATAATATTCCACACAAATATTGACTTTATTATTTTTT
The DNA here is from genome assembly GCA_010110895.2 of Picea sitchensis. Taxonomy (NCBI): domain Eukaryota; kingdom Viridiplantae; phylum Streptophyta; class Pinopsida; order Pinales; family Pinaceae; genus Picea; species Picea sitchensis. The sequence goes on from SNQJ01S0222400.1 coordinate 14,279, forward strand.
TTTAAAATAAAAAAATATTCTTTCAACTTAGCATCCAAATGATTCGTAAGCAACATGCTAAATCTTTATATTGAAATGGTAATGGTATATGATCAAGTGATCACATCGTTTTAATTTTTTTATATAAATGATAGAATCAATTAATAAATATTTTTAAATATAAAATTTATATAATTTATTAATTGTGTTATAAGGTTTAAAATAAAAATAAGGCAATGAAACATATATATATATTAATTGAACTTTCATCATTCTATAAATGAATATATGTTAGAAACTTATATATATATCTCGTCCCCCTATTATTATTTTAGGCCTAAATTCTGCCTAAAATATGTATGCTGTTATAAGCCCTTATGCCATTATTCCAAGCTTTCTCCCCAGAATCCAACTACCCTCTCTCTTTGCCTTTCAAAAACCTCCAGCTTTGCCGACTTAACCAACTAGAATAGGTGTAACGATAGGCGTAGCCCACAAATTGGGAGAATTTGTCCCTACTCTACTTTTTTCATTTCAGGGACATACGATAAACGATAAGAAATCTAGTCGTTAATTGAGAGATACTTGTCATTAATTGAAAGGAAGGATGGAGTCATTGTATATAAACATTAATCATTGAAAATATGCTCTATATAATTATTCATTTAAATGATAACAACTTAAAAATTTGAAAAAA
>SNQJ01S0222401.1:0-14953 GCA_010110895.2 Picea sitchensis
CTCCCTCATTGGGATCTTCACCCAATGTGTTATTTATACAAGGCTCTTCTCCCTTTGCAAACTAGTTAGAGCTATTAGAAGGATTGCTATTGTAATATCATTTGTACTATCAATATTTTTGGAATAAAAGGCTTTGGAGGCTATTTTTGGTGATCAAGCTTCATGTCTGGATCTCATTTGTCAATTGTGTGCCAATTTGTGAGGTAATGTGCTTTGTTTTTCTTGCTTAATTGTTAGATTGTGACCTTCAAGTTGAGTTGTCTCCAAGAAGGGTAAGATTAGAAGAGCTAGGTTGCTTTATAATCTTGTTGTTTCTTGTTTATGAATATTTTATGTTGCATATCCATTTCGGTTAATGTTTATGCTTTCTTAATATTTTTTATGCAAGTAACACTATTCTACTAATAGTTTTTTTGGCAAGAAATATATAAGTGTGCAAGATTTCGTAACTTGAAGAGGAGGATAGACATTGTTGCACTCTCTTCTCCTTCAAACTTTCAAGAAAGACAAAAAGACCCTCTTTGATCCATCAAGAAGACCCCACATTGCCCAATGTTCCAAGAATTTGAAGATCTTCCTTTCTCTCTTTCTCAATACATTATCATTTCTTTGGTTACCTTAAGATCTTGTATGCAAACAATTTGAATCTGATTTAAAGCTTAAAGATATTTAGTTCCAATTTTGCATATATAGGAAAAGCTAAATCTATTTTCCATCCAAAAGTTTACATTTTAAACCATAAGATCTAGATTAGGAAAAGAGCTAGTTTTGTCAATTTTCTCTTCTAAATTCATAAGGGATAAAGATAGTCTCTTCTTCTAAGTGCTTCATTTATATATTTGGCATTCTAGTTCTTGTAATTTGCTGCCTTAAAACAGCAGCAAAAGATCCTAAGGAAGCAAGCTTTCTAGCATTCCTTAGTTCCTTTTTGTCGTTTTTCAATAAAGTTTACTTCGGAAATTTTTGGGCTTTTATTACTAACACCCCAAGACACTTTTAAAGTGTTTTGGGCATATTATACCTTGGTTTGCTTGCTATTTTGTGCAGGTTTGCGGAAGAATAAAGGGATATGCTGTCCAAATCTTGAAGATTAGGAGCTTCCAAGACTCCCAAAACTACCTTGTACCTTTGGGAAATATTGTAAAATTCTAAAATTTTGTTTTCGATCCAATTTATAAGGATCCTTACCTCATTTAAAGAGATCCCAAATCTCTTCAAGAGATCATTGTAACCGAGATAATAAAATAAGTGAGCCAAGGGAGGCCTCACTTTGTGTTACCCCCTAGGGGGTTGGTGTTGTGGGTTGGAGCAAGTTTTGCATTTTAGTTATTTTTCTCTTGCTTTAAAATTTAAAACAATTGTCACATAGATTAGATTTGAATTTGGGAAGTAATATTTTAATTGCTAGATTAGATGCAACTTTACTTTCTGCAATTTCAAAGTTGGTAAATAAACCGTCTCCTTAGCTCCTCACAAGAGGCTGGTCAATGAAGACTTAGTAATTAGAAAAACATTTCATTTTCATTACTTTGCTTAGTTGTTTGAAATAAACATTTCCCCTCAGCTCCTAGTGTTGTTCCTGACCCTTCCAGTTGCGAGCTTGTCTCGATCCTCTAGGAGTAAGTTCCATACATGCTAGGATGGTCAGTGTGGAGTAGTAATAAATAGGAAAATCTCAATAGTTGTTATCTTAATGTACGCGAAAATGCCTAAGGGGAGTGTGTGAAGTAAGGCAGGCCCTCTCGGAACTTAGTTTCCCACCTGTTTTGGACATCCAGCACCCCTAGTGAACTTACTGGTGGAGCCTCCAGGGCTTCGGTAGGTTCTCAGCGAATTTCCAAACAAAGAGATAACCTCTAAAGAAGCCACATCTTGTTTCTCAAAAAAAAAAAAAATTTTGTGCAAAATAAAATTTATCTCATTAACCTACTATCAATAAAAACAATCTAATAAAACGCTCGATCTACAACTACCCACAATACCTTTAAGGCACTAGTCTCATTATACATTTATAAAGCCATTTGCTTCAAATATTTTATGTTTCAATCATTTATATTTATCTTGAAGCATTTACTAATTTACTTGCATCTTGTTATCTCAAGTATCCTTTTATGCAGGTATTTCTTTATGTATCTTGTGGTGGTTAATTGATTTATGCTCTTAGAGTAGATTTACTTTATATTTTGTCTTTTTGCAATAAACTCCTAGAACACTAATTGCTTAGATTTAGTTTTAAGCCTTAGATTATTTTCTTTAGGGACTACCCCCCTTGACTTCGCTAGGAGTTGGCCTAGACGAAGAAGTTGAGGATTAGGTGACAGCACCTTAACTCTAACTTTCTCTCAAGGACACACCAAGTGGATTGAGGATTTCTTCCATGTTACCCAAGTGTGTATAAAGGCGGCAACAGGCCCCACTAAAGTGACTTGAAGATTATAAATAAGGGTGACGCCCTCCCATTTGTACACACTCACTCAACTCTCTTACTCAAGGAAAAGAAGGCACAAGTCTGAGGCAAAGAAGAAGACGCGGCAACTGCAATTTTTGGGTGTGTTATCTTGTGCGCTACTTCTTGGAAAGTTGCGCTAGGGTTATGAGGTAACTTTGTATATCTCTTGGTATGGTTTTCATGGTGGTAATCTTGTGAACTATTTAATTGATTCTTCTAAGAAGGGTTGTTGGGTTTTCTCCCAAGGATTGCGTTTCACAAGATAAATTCTTGTGTTCTTGTGTCTACTGTGCATAGTTAATATTTCTAGATCTTGTTTTTTCTGTTGCAGTATTATAGTTGAGATTTTCAGTGTATAGTTATTCTATGATAATTGTTGTATGAAAGTAAATCTTGTTATTAAATCATAAGGCAATAATTATCAAGATCTGAGAATCCAAAAAATCAACATGGTATCAGAGCTAGTTTAAATATTGCCACTGCACAGTTCATTGTCATTGTACTGACATGAATCTTTGTAAAGCTTGTTGAGCAACTTAGTGAAGGACATTGAGCCAAATTTTGGCATAGAGCAACTCACCCTAACCTAGCACACCTACTAGTGCTCTCAGCCTGCCAAAACGTCAAGGTTGAATTCTTGGTTAAAAGTCAAAGGTTGACTTTCTGGTCAAAGTTAAGATGGTGACCAGTCTCAAGCTAGAAGATAGGATGGATGGCGCTACAAACTTCAGATCCTAGAAGGCCAAGATACTCTTTGTCTTAGATGAAAATAGGATTCAGAAATATGTAAAAGGAAAGATCTCAGAACCAAAGAATGATGAAGAGAAAGTCAAGTATAAAAGGAATGAAGCAAAGACTAAAAGAATCATGATAGATTCTGTAAGAGATCATTTAATTCCACACATTGTTGAGTTGAAAACTGCCAAAGAGATGTTTGATGCCTTGATGGGATTATTTGAACGTAAGAACACTAGCACAAAGCTAGCCTTGAGAAATCAACTATGTTGCATCATGATGAGCAAGTCAGACTCAGTCGCTACTTACTTTATGAAGGTCTCCCAGTTGAGAGATCAACTTCAAGCCATTAGAGACAATGTTGATGATGTTGAGTTTGTTATAGTAACTCTTAATGGATTGCTTCCTCATGGGAGTCATTTGTTCAGAGTATTTGTGAAGGAGAGAAGTTGCCACAGTTTGATCGATTACAAAGTGATTGTATCCAAGAAAAAGCCTGAGTACTATCCAAGAACAGTTTACAAAAATCCCGAGATGAAGGGACTCAAGCACTTACAAATCATACAAGGAGAAAGAAAGTAGGAAAAAGTATTGGAAAGAAAAATACAAGTGAAGAATCAACTCCAGCCCGAAGACGGGAGAAGAAAGACCTTTCAAAGATCAAATGCTTTAATTGTAATACATTTGGTCATTGCACCGATCAATGTCCTCAGAAGACAAGGAAGGGAGGCAACATGCAACAACAACCGATGTTGATGAAAATTCACCACACAAGAAGACAGAAATCTAAGCTAGATGAGCTAGCAAATGAACTACAAAAATAATACTTCTTTTGAAGATATGTCCTTCTTTATCCCTTAACCATAAAAATGTCATTGATTTTTTGTTGTTCTTGTTTTCATCTTTGTCTTAGACAAGTTACCTTGGAAATACCATGGAAATGTTTTATGTTCTTGTCTTGTTCCGAGCAGGTTACTGTGAAGAAATGATTGGTCACAACACTAGAAAAGTGTTGTTATTGTTCTTGTTCTTATTTCTTATCATAAGAATGTTGTTCTTGTCTGCTATCTTCCCTTGTTATTGCTCTTGTTCCAAGAAGGTCACAAGTGATAGCTCTAAGAAGGAGCTATAGTGACGGTTGCAGGAGGCAACAGATTAGATGGTCTCTAGTTTGAGACATGGACCAGACATAGATTTGTGTACATGACAGTTTACATCCAGGTACCGAAGGCAAAGAGGACGAAGTTAGAACCTTCTGGAAAGAAGAATACTATTGTGGGACACAAAATGTTCCACATGGAGATTGATTGTGAGGAGCAAGATGGCTCTGAAGGAAGACCGTACAGATCCCTCTAGTTTAGTGGTTCACTCTTCAAAAAGACACAGTAGAGCCAGAAGGGCCAGTGGATTTACCAAGAGACATTGCAATAAATAGGTAGAGGCCAACACAACATCGTAATACCTTGCAGGATGCAGTAAGACATGCAGCTCCCCATGATACCTTCAGGGAGAGCAAACGACCTCAGACATTCTCATAGAGTTACGATTATGAGGAGGAGCAGGTGGCTTCACTAGTGGTGCGGCAAATGGCCCCATGAAGTATCAGCTCAGAGGGAGCTAGCCTCAAGATCCAGTAGAGAGGAGTAGCCTCCCAAGACAGTTCATAGGAAATCAGACTTCAGAGGAGGTCAACAGGTGCAGAGGGAGCAAACGGCTCCAAAGATTGCACAGACTCAGAGGGAGTCAAGTTCCAGAGGGAGCATGCAGAATGAGAGAGAGCATGATCTCAGAAAGAGTCGTTCAACTTAGAGGGAGAGTCGTTCGACTCAGAGGGAGAGTCGTTCGACTCAGAGGGAGAGTCATTCATTCAGAGGGAGTTCCCCCTCAGATTCAAGTGGGAGAGGGACATCTTCCAGGACTGACAGACAGGTGTCATGAGTTGAGGAGGCTTCTAGGAAATGTGAGACCTCCTGAGAGGATACACTTGCTTCAGTAGACCTTGCTTCAATGACAAAGAGAGTTGGCCTTAGAGTTCGAGGTGGAGGATCTTGGCGAGATGTACTATTTCTTGGGATTGAAGGTGTGACAAAGATCAGATGAGATCTTCCTCAGTCAAGGGATACTAATGAGATTTGATATGATGGACTACAAGTCCATGGCTACACCTATGGAGACAAATCTGAAGAAGTTGAGTGATTCTACTTCAGATTCAGATTTGGTGGATCCCACGATATACATACAGCTGATTGGATCCTTGATGTACCTAGTTAACACCAGGTCGGATATTTGCTTTGCAGTAAGCACCTTGAGCTAGTTTATGGTAAAGCTAAGACACTACCATTGGATTGCAGCAAAGCATGTGTTGAAGTACTTGCATAGTACAGTTGGATATGGCTCAGATATGTCTCAGGTGGTGAAGTGAGGCTGCAAGGATATACAAATTCTGACTGGGCAAGGAGTGCAGTAGACAGATTGAGCACCTCGAGGTGCTACCTCAGCTTCGAATCAGTTACAATTTCCGAGATAAGCAAGAAGTAGACTTTTGTAGCACTCAGTACAACAAAGGCAGAGTATATCACAGCCAATGTCACAAGTTGTAAGGCAGTGTGGCTTCAGAAACTTCTTGCGAGACTTCATCCGAGACTTCATCCGAGACATGATGCAGAAGGGAGCAGTGAAGCTCCTATACAAATCCACAGATGAGCAAAGAAGACATTCTCACCAAACCTCTATCAAAGGCGAAGTTCGAATACTTCAAGGACAAGCTTGGCGTGATGCAGAATGTATCCCTCACTAAGAGGGAGTGTTGATGTTTTGGGTAGAACCGGGCAAACATTCTTCTCCGATGGCCATGTGACTTGGCTAAGAAGAATGGCCCAGCCGTAGTCTTTATCCTTGATCATGCTGACTTGACAAGGATTGAAAAAGACTCGAGGTGCTGATGCTTCTCCAGATGGCAGTACGAGGCTAACATTTTCCTCAAATGACCATGCTAACTTGGCGAAGGAAAATGGCAGACATTCTCCTCTAATGAGCATGTGACTTGGCTAAGGAGAATGGTACATCCTTCTCCGATGGCCATGCTAACTTGGCTGAAAAGAATGGCCCAGGCATAGTCTTTATCCTTGATCATGTTGACTTGATCAAGGACCAATGAAGACTCGAGGTACATATGCATCGAATAGACATTCTCCTTCAATGGCCATACTGACTTGGCTAAGGAGAATGATCCAAGGTGTTGACGTTCTCCATGTATTAGCATCGGGCACTCTCCTCCGATGGCCATGCTGACTTGGCTAAGGAGAGTGACTCAGGGTGTTGATGTTCTCCATGTATTAGCATCGTCCATTCTTCTCCGATGGCCTTGATCATGTGACTTGACAAAGACCGTTGGAGATTCAAGGTGCTATGTGGGAGAACCATACATCAATTGGGTGTTATGTGGGAGAAGTATATACTATACATCAATTGGGTGCATGTCAGAGAAGACTACATCAACCAGGCTCAAGGACAACCTTTCTATGAAAGAAGAAATCCAAGTATGGAGAACGCCTCCCTCGTTGAGAGGGAGTGTTGAAGTTTTGCAACTTCGAGCAGTGATTCTCCACACTAAAGACCACAGAAGAGAAGTCATCCCCACAGGAAAACAATGAAGTAATATTGGAGACCCCAAAAGAGAAGTTAGCCCCACTGGAAAATAAGAAGGGAAAATCAGATTTCCAAAAAGAAGAAGTCGGCCCCACTAAAGTGACTTGAAGATTATAAATAAGGGTGATGCCCTCCCATTTGTACACACTCACTCAACTCTCTCACTCAAGGAAAAGAAGGCGCAATAATTCTGGCAAGGAAGAAGATGCAACAACTGCAATTTCTGGGTGTGCTATCTTGTACACTACTTCTTGGAAAGTTGCGCTAGGGTTATCAGGTGACTCTGTATATCTCTTGGTATGGTTTTCATGGTAGTAATCTTGTGAACTATTGAATTAATTCTTCTAAGAAAGGTTGTTGGGTTTTCTCCCAAGGATTGGATTTCCCAGGATAAATTCTTGTGTTCTTGTGTCTACTGTGCATGGTTAATATTTCTAGATCTTGTTATTTCCGCTAGAGTATTATAGTTGAGATTTTCAGTGTATAGTTATTCTATGATAACTGTTGTGTGAAAGTGAATCTTGTTATTAAATCATAAGGCAATAACTATCAAGATCTAAGAATCCGAAAAATCAACATATCGCACATAGTGAATTTGCTTCAAACATCTATACTCCAATAGTCCGAACTAGCTACTCCTTTTGTCATTGTGGCAAATGGGTCTGTAAACTCTGTCACGAGCAAAAGTCCTACTATCAAGTCTATCTAACTGGCTACATCCACGGTCACTGGAGCAAATATTGTTGTCTAGACTGTCTGACTAGCCACATCCTCGGTCACTGAGGAAAAATCTGTATCACTGGTTGCATCCTCGGTCACTGAAGCAAATCTTGTTGTCCATGCCGCCTCATTGACTACTCCCTCAATTGAAGCAATTCCTATCTCCTGACTAGCTGCCTCTTCTATCATTGTAGCAAAACCTACTGAATCAACTAGATCCTCCATGGAAGGTACATAGCACTAAGAAGCCTCCTGCTCTTGCATCTCCTGTCTGGCCTCCTCAACCCATGAAACATGTTTCCCAGTCCTAGAAGATGTCTCTCTCCCATCTAAACCTGAGGGGGAACTCCCTCTGGATGACGATCTCTCCCTATGAGCCAACCGAATCTCCCTGAGATCGAGGTCACTCTGACACTGCATGCTCCGTCTGAAACCTAACTTCCTTTGAGTCTACACAACCTTTGGCGTTGTCTGCTCCCTGTCCACTGTACTCTACACAATCCTGGGAGGCTTCTCCTCCCTCTTGGATCCTGAGGGTCGACTCCCTCTGAACTCTGGCTCCCTTTGAGTTGGTGTTGTTGGTGAGGTCACCTGCCTCACTCTTCGTGGAGCCACCTGCTCCCTCTGTACCTGTGTTATTGGTGGGGCCATCTGCCTCACCACTGGTGGAGCTACCTGCTCCTCCTCTGTCTCTCTACTCATGTTCGCCATAGCACCCATAGGATGGCCCCCCAGCCTATATAGGTTGCCCTCCCTAACTCCAAGAACCACTGTTGATCTGAAGCTAGTCCATCTAGGCACAAGAAGCACCTATCCATATCGAAACAATACATGAGAGCCCTTCCTCTCAATCTCCAAGACTGAGAGGACAATCCTCCTGAGTTCTGCACCCACGTCACTTTCGACGCCCTCAATATCTCTCCTGACTCCAATCGAAACAATACTATACTGGATCCTCGTACTGAATGCTTGGCTCCTGAACCAAGCTCCATACACAAGTCTGAGCCGGCCTCTGCGAGTGTGTCAAACAACTCTGGTGCACCTGTCATATGGAAATATGCTCCGATGTCCACTAACCAAGTATCTCGGCTAGAGACTGTACCTGAAAGGTCGGAGACCAACAAGATCTCCCTCTGGAACCCGTCTGCAGCGTCGTCAACCTCCCTTATTGTTTCCTACTGCCTTCTTCCTCTTCCCTGTCGGAGTGGACATTGTGAAGCATAATAGCCAAAGTCATGACACTCAAAACATATGATCTTGCTAAGATCCTTCTTCTGTCTCGTCTCTGGGGATGCTTCTCTCTCGGGAGAAGCTCTTCTTCATGTTGGACCTCTTCTATCTAGAAAACCTATTCTGCCCTCCTAGTGCGAGCTACATGGGCCTGGTTCTTATCACTACTATTCTTCATTATATCATCCATATTGTCCCTGGACACCAATCGGGCCTCCTCCTAGATACAATCAGTCCATATCCTATCAAAGGTGGGAAATTTCTCTCGTGCACATATCCCGTGCACCAAAGATTCCCAAGACCTGAGAAGACATCTCAAGGCCACATTCACCAACTCAACATCCTGCATTGTCTCACTAATGGTTGTAGGTTGATCTCGGATCTAAGTAATCTTCATAAGATAGTTGACCATTATGTCTTCATTGGTCATCCTAATAATCTGAAGTTGGTGCTTCAAGTGTAGCATCCTCCCAGTATTCCTGTTCTGGTAGAGACCCACCAAAGAATCATACATATTCTTGGCAGTTGTCTTCTCAGCATTGTGAGGAATCAAATGACCCTTCACGGACTCTAGCAATACCCTCTTAGCCTTCACTTCTTTCTTCTTGTGTGTTGTCGATTCTTGTGGATCTATAGGATCTGCAACCACACTCTCAACATACTCCTTGAGGTCATTTTCTTCTTGTTATCCCCCACTTCTAGGGATAACTAAGGAGATGATGTCTCGAGGCCCCCAGGTTGCAGACATGGAGTACTAAGAGGCAACCCAGCACGCAGTGCCCTTCATTCACCACACATCAACATTTGATCGATGGCAACAACGTCCACCACACCTAGCTTAGATCACAGAGGACAACGAGTCTTGCTCCAAGAGCTAAAGTCCAGTATTATGGTAAGTGTCATTCTAATAATTCAAGGATTTGAACATGTTGCAAAGAATCCTTTCTTGATTTTGAAAACATTTGCTTGGAAATTATGCCTTTTTCCCTATTTCACCGTGGTGAATATCATGGTTTCCTAGTAAGTGGCCACCCTTAGGGAAAGGGTTGCTACTAGGGGGGCTCCTTTAAGGGTCATCATACCATTCATGCTCCTACTTTCCATCTTCCATCACTTCTTCCCCTCTATACCCTCATCTTTTGAGTTTTCGGGCCACAATGACCCAAGAAGGGCTTGTACCTTCTTTCATGTGAAGAAGGGGCTAAAGGCACAGAGGCTTGTATCTAGAAAAAGATAAATGCCAATCATGAGCCTTCCAGATGCTCGCCCGGGGATCTTGAGAACAATGAAATTTTTCTCGAAAAAAAATCTAAGGACCCCTAAAAATAACTAATTAATCAATCATGCCAACCAAGGTAGAGCGTGTGTGGGCTTTGTTTTTATTGCTTAGTTTAGTGCCCCATATTGTCTTCAACTTGGGGAAGCATTGTGACCAGGGTAGAGTGTATGTGAGCTTTGTTTTAATTGCTTAATTTAGTGCCCCAATATCGTCTTCAACCTGGAAACACTCTAAATAAATTAATGGCAAATGGCTTGGAAAAATGTTGCATTGCGGACGAAGGGCAACACACCCTCTACAAAGGCACCCATAAATGAGACAATATGAGCCCGTGTATGTCATGAAGCCCCATTCCTAGAAGTCTAACTCCATCCACCTCATACCCACTACATGACTTGGAAGGGATTCCACTTGGGAAACACTCCTTGACCTGGGAAATGGTCCACCCAATAGGACAGTATGACACACCTCCCATATCTAAATTTGGCAAATTGTATAAGGTCTTTGAGCATATGTTTATTTTGAAAAGGGGGGATTTGATGCACACGTTCGGGTGGTTCTTTTATTAGATATGGCTTACTTGGCATGATATTGTGACTTGTGGACCTTTGTTGGGCATACTTGCTTGTCTTTGCAGGTCCTTGATAGGTGAAAGCTTCATCGTGGAGGCACAAGGTCACTTGGACCTTCACTTGGGGCAGGAAGCCCACAGGTTGGATGATGCACCCACTCTCCTTTGGACAACTTGGATGAGGGACGTTGCCTTGGGAGGCATTTGAGTATCCCTAGGAGGTGACTCACTAGCTTTCCAACCCGAACGTTTGCCTTTAGAGGCCTTATCCTTCTCTTTTGGGGCATGACATCACACTTGGAAAGCTAGGGTTTGATGGTGTTGGATGATTTGATGATGACTTGACATGTTTTGATGGAGGAAGACCCTTGCACCTTGAAGAATTGGCCTTTGGAGGCCCAACGTCTCCCTCAAATAGCTCAACAATTTGCTCACTATGCCAAAACATCACCCCTAGAGCGCATTATGTCATCTTTTAGGGCTTGCTTCTTTTGTAAAATTAAATTATAATTTGTAAAGGGGAAAATTAGGAGGTCGACCTCCGTAATTTGTGTGATGTTTTTGGTCGGCTTATCTTGTTGATCCCCTTTGATATAAGGCTTGGTTTGTGATCGTTTGTCTTGTTCCAGGCAGGGCTAACATTGTTTTGCAGGTACAAAACACTTGGAAACCTTCTTCTCCTTCACAAGACTCTTTTCCAAGCCATTCTTTATCTCCAAGCTTGACCTATAGGGATTTCACTCATCATTACATCACTTTTCATCTCAATCCCCCTAAGGTCACCGGGATTCCCCACTTGTAGTGACCTATCATCACTAAAGCGAGGGAAGTGTCTATCTAAGATGACAGTGGGTAGGTACTCATGTAGTTGTCACACTTCCGTGGGCTGTGTCATGCTTTTCCCAATCTATAGATTGTGCGATAAAATTTTGGCGCCATTGCAATCGCTGGATTTTGGCACCATCGCTGGATTTTGAATCCTCTTTTGAGCCCTAATGACACTTTGGCAAGTTATCCCAAAACCTTTACCTAACTTTCCGGGCGACTCCATTTGAGGGAAGTTCCCTTGAATTTTGATGAACTTCATACAAATTTGTCTGGCGACTCCATTGAGGGAAGATACCCTTTCCATCTTACATGAGCCTTGAGCTCATTTGGCAACGCCATTGACGTACCTTTTCAAGTAATGGAACCATGGCATCACAAGATTTACCATGGGCGTTCCATAAGATGTACCCTTCTATTGATATCCAGAATATTCCTGGGTATCCAAATCGTTACCCTCCAAAGTGGAACAAGAATTGTCCAAAGTTTAATGTTGATCCAAACCTAGCAGTCACCCATGTTGTGAATTATATGAAATATGCTTCGACATTGAATGTATTACATGATGATATACTAATGCGATTGTTTGTAGCGTCTGTAGAATTGAGACAAAAGAATTGGCCCACACATTCATGCAATCCAAGGAGCATACCTTCATCCACAAAGCTTGTTGAACAATTTCTTAGGTGTTGGGGCTCAACCAGTCAAAATTTGCAAGATACTTTGCAAGAACTCAGGGACGCTCTTTACAGGGAAGGTTTTCCAGTGGATGATGAAACGATAGTTAAAGGATGTGAAACTGTAATGTCCCCACTTTGGGACATCATCACAGTGCAGAGGTTTATGATGACCAGAGTAGCTAGATGGATGTCATAGTGAGTACAGGGGTTATTGAGAGGCATTGTGGGGTCTAGCTTGCATTATTCATCATATTTCATCATTATGAGCCATTCCGCACAGGTTGGCTTTGGTTCCATTGCATTCTGACGATTTCCATGATTTTGACTATTTTGGGCTATAAGTTAATTAAATTCACTGAAGAGGTCATTTTGGGCACATTACTTAGAGGAACCTCTCAATGTAATAGCTCATTGGAATCGGGAGGAGCAACACTACAGGATGGGATAGTGAGAAGTGACTTTCAATGGACAGGGAAGCCACAAGGAGAGATAAGGTGTTTTTCAGAGGTAAAAAGGTTAATTAATTAATTAAATATTAATAAAATGAAAGTCGCTTTGGATGGACAAGGTTGGCCAAAAAGTATAAAGGAAAGGCAAGGGCCTCTACTCAATTCGTTCATGTATGATCATATTTTGATAACTGGCTTTTAGCTAGTGAGCCCAGCATTGGGGGTTTTGAGGGTTTTGACTTAACAACCCCTAGAGGACGATTCGATGGTGAAAGATTCCACCTAGCTTGTCCCAAGGTTGGTCTTGGAGATGCAATACTCTCCCACACCATTCTAGTTCGGCTACATCAGTGCAGGAGGGTTCTACACCAGCCAGAGGCACAGGAAGAGAAGGAGGGGGCACCATTGGGGGTTTCCAGCAAGGAGGGCGCACCATTCTTGGAGAGAGATTCATTGCAAGTGATTGGCAGGGCCTTTGGAGATTCTATCACCTGGGTTTTCATTATGGGTGTCATGTGTAGGAGACTCCCGGAGTTGATATATTTCAGAGTTATGCTTCCCAAGGGCTAGCAGTTCATGATTTGATATGGGACCTAGGGAGTAGAGTGTATGAGTGTTCATCTTTGGATGGGTTCTACTGTGTATCCCACATGTGGACATGGGATCCTAGTATTTTATTTGAGGGGATTTGGTTACTGCTTGAGGAGAAGCAATTTTCTAGCAAGGAGGACTGTACTGTCCCCACTTTGGGACATCATCACAGTGCAGAGGTTTATGATGACCAGAGTAGCCAGATGGATGTTATAGCGAGTACATGGGTTATTGAGATTTCCATGATTTTGACTATTTTGGGCTATAAGTTAATTAAATTCACTAAAGAGGTCATTTTGGGCACATTACTTAGAGGAACCTCTCAGTGTAATAGATCATTGGAATCGGGAGGGGGCTGGAGCAACACTACAGGATGGGATAGTGAGAAGTGACTTTCAAAGGGAGGAGCAACACTATTTTATTAGCAGTATCTATGATGCATGCGAAAGAAAGGACAACACATCTCACTAATCTGTATTATGAGGAAAATGCAAAAAATACAATAATATGCTAGAAGCGGATAAACTAGTCATCAGTTAGATCTCATGGATTGTCACCGGAATACAAAGCAACTAACATGAAATACCCGTGATCAAAAGATGAAGGCAGATTTGTGCATGCACGAACGGAGCAACAAAATGCAGTTCTAGAAGCTCACAGCAACTGCTGCAGATATTGGAAAACTCGCCCTGATGGCTACACTCGTCAAAACGACTGGAAACTGTTCCAAAATGAGCGCCTTGGCCTCTAGGCTGCTCCTGGTAACTGTCGGACTGAAGATCCGACCTCTGAAGCTTCGAATGTCACCCATGGGGGTTTGCGCACCTCATAGGTTGTGTGAGTGCGCCCTAGTGATCCCACCGGCGAAATCCGACAATGTATGTCTCAATATGATCATCCTGGTCTCCTCTGTAATGGGTCGGAAGGGTTTCCTTGAATCTGATCTGAAATAACCCCTGGACCCCCAAATGCATTTCCTCAAGAGTTGTGCACTATCTGGCTCACTGCTACGCTCTGAGAGATTCCACAGTCAGAAACTGATCACTTGTGGCTCAAAAGAAGCGCCTTGGCTAGCTCTCAACTGGCTCAGAAGGAATCTGCAAGATAATCCTCTGTCTCGTACAGCTACACAAAACCCTCTCTCTAACCCTTACACCCTCACTAACTGAGCTGCGCAATCTCTGCAAATTAGATCTCCTGAATAGCACAGTGAAATAACTGGAGGGTAATTAATTAATTAAGTCCCCCCTCAACACCTTTTCATTCTATTTCTCCGTTGACTTTAGCTTAAGTGACTTTTCCTATGCTTTTTGGCTTAATTCATCGTTTAGCCATTAAACCACACTTATTTCTCCTCTTGTTCCCTGTTTGTGCCTGACTATAGTCTACGGGAACAAATAGACTACTAAGTCACTCCCTGCTAGCCTACTCTCGGGAACGGGACATCACATTAGAAACCTTTGAAAAAATGAAAAAAATAATTTTAAAAGACTAGTTGAAATTTTGAATTTTTTATTATATGGACAAAGGGTGATTGAACCACCCTAGATATCCACAGTTTGTTGGTTTCACTACGCGTAGGCACAGGGCTTACCAGGAGATGTTGAGTTTCTCATGCACTCTACGACAAGCACATGTCTCGAAGTAAGAGCCAGATGTTATCCCCCACTTCTAGGGATTGTTATCCCCGATATCTAGGGATAACTAGGAGATCATGTCTCGAGGCCCACAGGTCCTAGACATGGAGTACCGAGAGCAGGATTGACCTGAGCATGG
>SNQJ01S0222403.1:0-11259 GCA_010110895.2 Picea sitchensis
GTTACATTGAAAATGAATGTGCAACACACCCTCTACAAAGGAACCCATAAATGAGACACTACAACCCCTTGTATTTCATGAAACCCATTCCCAAAAGTATTCCACCCATCTATGACACCTCATCCACATGACTTAGAAATAGTTCCCCTTGGGAAACACCCCTAAACTTGAGGTATGATTCACTCAATAGGTCATTTTTTCAACCCTCCCATACCTAAACTTGGAAAATTGCATAGGGTATTTGAGCACTTGTTTATTTTGATGAGGTGGTTTGAATACACTTGATTAGATGGATCTTTTCTTTATTTTATTTACTCATAATGATGCATTTGACTTGAGATCCTTGGAGGGCGTATTCATTTGTCTTTGCAGGACCTAGTTGGTGGACAATTTTGGAAGAACAAGCCTACCTTGGGCTTCCTTGGGGTTTGAAGCCCATAGATTGGATGCCAAGGGCCCACACTCCAGATGATGATGACATTCCTTTAGATTCCTAGAGGAAAACTTGGAGGATATTACCCATCTTGTATATGCCAAAGGAGTTTCTTGAAAGGGCCAAAACACCACCTTTTGAGGGCTTGACATCACCCTAGGGCTAGGGTTTGGTGGTGATGATGGACACTTGGCACGTTTTGAAGGAAGAGGACCATGGATCATGGAAGAAAGTATTTTTTTGAATACCATGGGACTTTGGAGGCCTAACACTCCCTTATCCAACTCAACAACTTGACCAAAAGTGCCAAATGTTTCCCAAAAGAGGGGTGATGTCATGTTTCTAGGGTTTCTCTTATGTGCAAAATATGAATTAAAAATATTACTTTTGTAAAGGGAAAAAATAAGGGTTGTTGACCCCTTACCTTGTGTTTTACCCTAAGTATTGTCGACAAACATGTTTTAGAATTTTTTTTGTAAATAGAGATCAACTCTATTTCTGTTTGACATAACTCTCCCATTGTGAGAAAACTACATTGGCTGAAATTTATGCCCTACTTGGGAAACTCTCATTATCTATCATTGTTACATTATCTTGTGATGGTTTATATTTACTATTGGATGGATGGATGATGCATTATATCTCTTGGATGATTGTTTCTTGCTTTATGGTGGAATTTGCTTGGTGAATTAGGGCTTCATCTTGTTAATGCTTCAACTAGGTAAGGATTTCATGTTTATTGCTCTCTTTTGTTGGTTTTATGGTTAATGTGATGATTTATTCGGGAGTATAAGGGAATACAACCCTTTCCAAGTTCATTATAATTTTTTGGAATAATTTTGGTGGAAAGGATACTAGGAGGATTAAAAGGGTTTACACTCTCCTAGGTTTTCCTTGTTGGTCAGGGTTTGCCTTGGGGAGTAAAAGGGATTACAAACCCAAGGAATTAACTCATACAACTATTTTAATCAAGAGACTCCATTTACCCAATAAAAAAGAAACTAATATTCATGCATTGGAGAAATAAATTATTGCAAATCGTAAAAAGTTGAGATATTGAGATTATCTAAGTTGGAATATTTTCTATGTGTTCTAAGCTTTTTAAGGAGACAAACGTCTTTGGTTTCGTTAAGTAGTTGTTTCTGCTATTAAAAATTTAATTTACAGGCATTAGGGATGTAGAAAAACCTAAGAAAAATTCTAAATAAATCCCTTTTCAACCGTCAGAAGTTGCCAATACTTTTCCCCATACAATCTACTAGATAGCTTACTTTTTGGGTGGATTACTTGCAACTTTTGGTGGTTGATTTCTCTTTTGTAACAACTTGTTTTCTACAATCATAAGGATGATAAAGTATCTATGCAACACTTGTTTATAACATCCTTAAATTTATGCTCAATTCTTTCTCTTTCAATCTTGAGTTGTACTAGTTATACCTGGCTTAAGCTCTTGTATCATTTACATGACTTTTAGCATCTTTTTAGTATATATATATATATATGTGTGTGTGTGTGTGTGTGTGTGTGTGTGTGTGTGTACATACATACATATACATATACATATATATACATATACATATATATATGTACATATATACATATATACATACATATATATATATATATATATATATATATATATATATATATATATATATATATATATATATATATATATATATATATATATATAATATTGTATGTAATGTAATAATGTATGTTCAATATTAATAATAATGTATGTATGTGTCAATATATATACACATGCTCTCTCTACCATATATATATAGGCTGTTGAAATTGAGCAACAATAACCTTAACTTGTTTTCCACTAACACATATCTCATTATAATTGAAACTTTTTGTGTCTCGGGAAGGTACAAACAATTTGCATAGGTACTCTAAGACTTGGAAACCATTGAATACTACCAATACTCATTTCCAACCCTCTTTGTTTGTGACTTGACCTATAGGGTGTCAGTATAATTTTCATCTTGTTACCCCTAGGGTTACCAGTTCCCCCTTGAGGTGATCACTTCACCTCTAAAAGTGGCGGGAATACCTATTTGAGGAGGATCTGATGGGTAGGTGTTCTCTTATTTATTACCATATTGTGGTTTGGAGTCGAGCTTTTCCTAACCTACAGCTTGTGCGATAACCAATAACAAAAGGTTAGTGCAATTTAGAAGGAGTAAAATATAATTTATGGTTGGTTTTGGTATTTCTTGTAAGCCTCCTTTATTAGTACTAGGAGTATATTTTTTCTAAAAGTAATGGAAGCGTTTTGTGTTACAAAATTTATTAAATTTCATTGGAGAAATTCATAATCAATCATTGTAGATCAATTGCACCTATGGAGGTTGGATTAAAATAGTTAGACTTGTATAACCTTGAAACAACAAATGAGTTAGTGTATAGACAATTGGTAGGCATCTCGATCCATCTTATATTAGCCAAGATAAATATAGTATATGTAGTGAGCTATATTTCCAAATTTATAACCCCTAAGAATGAAATTAGATGAAAACCAAGAGTTTTGTAAGGTAGTGAAGGTAACCCTAGAGTATGGCACGTTGAATGGTGAAGAAAAGTATATTTTGATTTCATGTTATATAGATTCAAATTGGGTAGGACAATTTATGGAAAAAAACCACTACCTTGTATATTTTAAGCCTTGATATAGGCATCATTTTGTGTCTGAATAAGAAGCAACATGCAATGATCACTTTTCTCCATTTAAGATGAGTATAGCATAGTAATGAGTGCAACTTGTGAGGTAGTGTGATTGAGTAGGATACTTGATAATTTGGAATTCATACAAATTTATCATCTAATTAAGTGGAATATGAAGATCCACTCCCTCATATAATTGGCATATATTGTACTTTCCAAAAGTGATTGTATTTCATTTGTAGTCTCTCTCTCAAATTATTGTGGTAGTTATTTTCTACTATAGTAATATGTATTATTGATATTTATTTATTGCTATTGGCATAGAGTTGGAAACAAATACAATTATAAAGTACTAAGGGTTGAAAACTAGAGATTAAGCTCTAAAACATTATTAAGATTGGGATTTAAAAAGGATAATTGTTTTCAAAAGTGTAATGTTGGATAGTTAGTTTGGACAGTTGGTTATCATTAGTATCAATAATTTATGTCAAACCTTGAAGAAGTTTGAAATCCCTAGATATGTGGTTGATATTGATTGTGAGTTAGTTGTCATTGATGGGTGGTTGATGTCAGCAAATGTGATGGCTACATTTGGTGAAGTCTACTCAGAGTCCAGAGGTATGGTTATGGTACCCAAAGTTGGTTGAGGATATGGACATGAAGGACAATGTAAATGTAGGTAAGACACTCATAGATGCATATTCCATGTCGTGTTGTTTCTGATGGGTGGTATGCCAGTGGTTCCCTCATGGTTGGGAGATATGCCCTCACTTGAATTTGGAATTCCCAAAGATGGGTTATGAAGCCCCTGATTGGTTACAATATAGGTTAAGAATGCCTTAATTGATTGCAAGTCATTAATGAAATGGTAAATTGGTTGTAACAATAAATTTCAATAAACCCTAAAGTTAAGGAAAAAGGTTAATAGAAAACATATATATACACCTCGAAGCCACTCATAAGTACATTCACACAGAAATTATATTGAATATAGCATATGTGAGTAAGTGATTATCCCAAAGGAAACAGGAGATCAAGACTTGAAATTTTTAAGATGGAATTTGAAGTTAAGAAGGGAGAAATTCCAAAGGGAGGATGAAGTCTTGTGATGATGTGTTCCTGGGGTATGTTATTTAAAGATTATCTTATTCTCTGTGTTTTATATATGGATTCAAATAGAAAAAAATAGAGAAGGTTGAGAAGACATTTCAAAGAGGTACCTATGGGTACAAATTTCATTTAAGGTTCATTGTAATTTTGGAGATATACTCTATGAAAAATAGGGTTTTTTGGCTAGTCCCAAACTAGTCTAGAAACAAGTGTTCAATTAAAATAGTCATAACTTATTCATAGAGGATCTAAATTCCATGAGACAAAATAGATTGGATATATTATTATATATAGTATTTTTATGATTTTTAAGAGCTAGATATCAAATATTTTGTTTGTGGTGTGCTCTACAATAATAATACAAAAAAATTCAGCAAGGTCTGCCATGTTTCCTATAAATTATTTTTAAGGATGTTCCTGGCGGTGAAACTTGGAGAGGTGTAGGAGACTATATTGAATATTGGGTAAAATTTTCATACCTTCATTCATTATAGGTAAGGAGTTATACTTGTATGAAGTTAGGGTTTGTGACTATCAAAAACTAGATTAAAGTGAGACTAAGGTAATAGTTGATGAATATGTTATTCTCTTATTGTTGAAATTGAGGTCACGTAGATGCCGTGATCACATACAAGCGGTTCTATTACAGGTTCAGGTATATTTGCATGTTTTAGGGAATTTTATGTTGATGATGTTATGATGCGTAGCAGGAGCCCAAATTATTTGGTATATTGTTTGCGTTAACATGCTTGAGCTACGTGATGCATGGATTTGAGGCATATACTTGGTATATGATCTTGGTAGTTTGGTACTTTTTTTAGGCACTTAATTGATGAAATATTATGGTACATGGTGTATGGGTGATTGAGACATATGATGAGTGATATTGTGATCCGGGGGATCAAATTTTGCTCAAAATTCGAGATGCTCAGAATCATTTCAAATCAAAAGCGGAGAACATAGGCCTCATCGTTACAAATTGATACAAATCGTTTGGGTTCAAATGGATGTCGGAAGAGAGAGATATCGTTACATTCAAAGAATACAAGCAGACAAAAAAAGGGATCTTGGTATGCAGTCCGTCTACGGTTGTTGACATGGCGGTCCAGATACGATGCGATAAGCGAGGGATGAGTGGCAGACAATTGGCATCTGTGGGTGAATTACATTGTGACATGTGGTAGTATTTGGTTGGATGTACGGTCCGACATGGCCCAGTCATGGGCTACAACATGGCACCCATTCATTGGAAAGTTTGGTTGCAAAATTGTTTGGAGTCCACCGGGTTCGACCACGTGACCTCCACCCACATGTAAAGCCTTTTGCATAGTATGTGCTGCCAACGTGCCCCACTGTAGTCTTTGTTATATATATGGATTAAAATAAATTTAAATTAGAGTTGTTGTGTGAATTGGAAGCCACGAGGGTAGAACAAGAGCTTAGCCTAGCCTGATGCGTCCATACACCATATAATATGACCTCCTTACAGGTTGACGCACGTTGGTTTTGAACCATGTTTCGCGGTTTAAAACCAACGACCCGCCACTTGTTGTTTTACTATTCGCCTTTGGGATGGAGCCCCATTTGAGTTTGCACGTGATCACATGGGCCACATGACCTCACCCTTGACGGTTAGGGGAGCTGGTACGTATTGTCCTACAGTTTGCATGATTTGTGCGGTTGCGTCCAGTGCTAATTTTAAGCAATATGTGTGTGTGGGCTAGGTTGAACCAATAAGGTGCGATTGTAGATGTAGAGACATCAAGTTTGAAGGGGACTTCAGGAAGCCTATAACATGGTACACCAGTAGGTGCGAAAAAAAGCTAGCTATAGAGGTTTTTGGACGATGCAAAACCATCAGTAGTCTATTTGGCTTTGGGCATTATAAAGCGCATTTTGGGCACTTTGAGAGAAAATAATGACTGATCCATTGGAAGTTGGACGGGGAGATGTAGCCCAAGAGGAGTGAACTCCTTTATCATTTGTTGTGTTATATTGTTTCTGATTCACTAATTACTTGTTGTTGTGCATGAATGAGTAATTTCTATTTAAGTTATGTTGCAAAGTTGATCCATATCAACACATAAGAATTTAACTTACGTATTTCCAAGAATACAAGTCTTCTTCATTTTTGAATCAAGTTGGTGTGAGCATAGGTTTTGAAGACTTGATTATTTGCAAGTGTTTGTTCTGATGCTCACAGGTTGAAACTCACAAGAGGAAAAAGGTCCAACTTGTAGAGACGGTTGGTATCCTTCAAAGGCTTATATCATCAACAGAGTTTCAAGGAGGCATTCACCAAGTATGGCTCATGAAAGAGTCATGAACATGTTCTGCAAGATAGAATCTAAAGGAAAGTTTGTCATGGAAATGAGAGAGATGATGAAAATCTTGATGGAAGGAATACAGGATTGCAAGGTGAAGGCTCAACCCTTCAAATCACAAAGGAGGCAGTGGTGATAAAACTCCAGTGGAAATGGAGGAATGGTGCTTCTCCACCACCCCTCACCTCCATCTTCTTCTTCTTCTACTAATTCAAGACCTCTTACGAGATTCTCCCAAAGGACATGGTAAAAATCCTTAACAAAATCCTTTGCTAAAACTTGAGTTTGAATTGCTAATGTACAATGGGGAGATAAATGCGAGAAATTAGATAATTGGATTCATCAGATTGAGGTGTATTGTAGGATACAAAAATTCAAGATGATGAAGGCAAGGTAGCTTGCTTCTTTAAGATTGGATGGTGCAACACTCATTTGGTGGAATCCAAGACTGGAGGGACATGTGAAGAAACATGGTAAAATTTTAACCTCTTGGGGCAGATTTTGTGGTTGCAGACAGGCAAGGTACCCATTAGCATATATGCAAAAAACCACTATGGATTGGCAAAATTTTAGGGAAGCTGGAGACTGAGAATGTGCAAAGCTTTACTCAAGAATTTAGGAGAAGAGCTTTGGTTTTTGGGTATAGATTTTTCTTCTCAAAAAACTTTACTCAAATAAATTGGAGCTACATAGTTATTTGAGACATACATACCATGTTTAATCCTTCAAATCTAGATGAAGTTTGTGTTAGGGCCACTCATTTGGAAGCAAGAAGAAAGACGAAACTCAGGGGTACTTCCAGCCATGGAGACAAAGGAAGAGAGAGCTCTCAAGGGAAATGGCAAAAGAATGATGTTGTTAAGAAAGAGGGAGAAAAATTCACATGCAAACGTTGTTCAAAATATGGCCATGATGAAGACCATTGATGGAAAATTCATCCTGAAAAGAAACCCAAAAAGGGTTTGAAACGCAAAAGGGAAGTCAAAGACTGTGCAACCATACAACATGATTTAGGTTCACGATTCAGTGGCTGAAACAAAATCATAGCCATGGGTTTTCAAGGTATGGATTCTATTGCAAGTACTAGTTCTTCAAGTAACAATATCTCAATGAAACTGGACAAGAAAAAGAAAGAATAAAACTTTTCACATAAGGGTTGTTTCAAAGCATACCAAAATAGATACTCTATTTGATATGGGATCTCAAGCAAACCTTATATTTGAAAACACTGTTAAAATTAAAATTTGAAACAATTCCACATCCTGACATACCCTCTTGGTTGGATATGTGTCTATCAAATTACAAGTGACAAGGAAGGGTGTAAACTTAGGTTTGCTATCACTTTTGTTGTGTAGGTGAAGTTGATGTTATTCCTTTGGATATCTATGGTATTGTGTTGGGAAGCTCACATTTATACGATAGGAAAGCTATTTTTCATTGTCATGAGAAGAAGTATCATTTTTTTAAGAATGGAATTGAGTACATTATTTGGGAGCCCATACAAAGAAGATGGTATCACTTGTAAATAGGACAAATGAAAGAGATTAGTCGATGCTATGGGGTACCGTTTCTCTTAATGGTTAAACCTAAAGATGATATTGAAAATGAAGTTTTTTAAGGTTGTGATGCAAAGTTAATCCCGATCTATATGAGGTTGTTAATCAATATGATGAAATGTTCCGGAACAAAGGGATTACCTCCAAAAGGGGTATCCAACATGAGAGTCAATTGAAAAAAAGATTGTCCTCTTCCAAACGTGGGTATGTCTGAGAATGTGGGTCATGGAGAATGCGAAATTAAAAAACAAATCCAAGGTTTGCTCGACAAAGGGTTGTGTACCAAGCTCATGCATGTGGATCTCGGTGTGTTAGTGCCAAGAAAGATGGTACATGGTATGTGTTTTGTTTTCAGGGCTTTGAACAAAATTGCGATAAAGAATCGTTATCCTCTTCCTAGAATGCGATGAGTTGTTTAATCAATTGAAAGATGCTAAATATTTTACTAAGTTAGATTTGAAAGCCGGATATCATCAAATCCCGAGGATTGCGAGGAGACACATGGAGAACTAACACAAAACTAAGCAAGGTTTGTTTGAATGGTGTGTACCTTTTTGGACTTTGCAATGCACTTATTACTTTCATGAGAGTTATGAATGATGTCTTAAGGACTTTCTTGATGATTGTGTTATTGTCTACTTGGATGTTTTGATCTTTAGCAAATCTCATGAGAGCATGTTAAACATGTGAAACAAGTTTTGGATGTTTTGAGAAAGGAAAAGTTGTTTTTGAAGATGTCCAAATGTGAGTTTGAAGAGACTTCACTTATTTACTTAGGACATATTGTTGGTGAGGCAAATTAAAAATTAGTCCCTCCTAGGTCAAATTCATATTGGAATGGCCCAAGCCCAACAATGTGACAGTGCAGAAGTTTCTTGGGAACAGCATAATGTGGAAAAGTTTATTGCTAGCACTGTGAGCTACTGAAGCTCCACTACATGCTTTGACAATTGTCAAGCAGGGTTTTCAATGGGAGGCAAGCAACAAGGCGCGTACTTTGAAGAGAAGATCAGTTCAGCACCGGTTCTTGCACTTTCAAATTTAGAATTAACCTTTTGAAATCCAAATAGATGCAAGCAATTATGCAATGGGAAGCAGTTTTTCTACAGCATGGTAAAAAGCCCATTTGTTTCATTAGAAACTTTTAATGTTTGTAAGTGATTAACTATCCTACTTATGATAAGGAGTTGTATGCATTGGTACAAGTGTGAAAAAATGGAAAAACATTATTTGTTTTGGGGAAAGAAACCATTGTACACACCAATCATCAACCACTGCAATGAGTCATAAACAAAGCTACAACAAGCTAGGCACTTAGGATGGATGGGTTTTCTGCTTGAGTTCCACTTGGCCATCAAGTATAAGAAGGGAATTTATAACAAAGGTTATTGATATGTTTCCAAGGCCTATTATTAGTGCTTGATTTATTCTTAAGCATAGTCCTATATCATGCATAGAAAGTTATGTTAGGCAATATGCTTTGGATACTGATTTTAATGAAGTATGAAACTTTGTGTCATTCTAACCATGTTGGTGGATTACCATATGCATGATAATCTTTTGTATCATCTTGTGAAGCTATGTATTCCACAAGGAAAGAATCAACATTATAAGAGAATCCCATTCTTCTCTTATTCTTTGGTCATTTTGGTGTAGACAAAGCGGTGGCTAATTGCAAAGTCTGCTATTATTTCAAAATAGATATGAAAGTGTTTCAAGAATATGTGAGGATGTTGTGTTATGTGTGCCACAAGAAACCCTAGCAATCAAAAGTTGGGTTTGTATACTCACTTCCAGTTCCTTCTAAGTCCTTGGAAAGTATTTCTATGGACTTTGTGGGAGGTCTACCTATGTCTAACAGAAATCATGATTATCTTTATGTTGTGGTTGGTCGATTTAGCAAAATGTGTATATTGATGCCTTGTATGAAATGAGGGTTCTGACTGAACAAGCGGCTAAATGTTCTTTCAAAATGTTTAGGTGCATTTTGGATTGTCTAAATCTAATATTTCTGATCAAAATTCTCGATTTGTTGGAAGTTTTAGTCGAAATGAATGAAAGTGTTTCAAGATATGTTCGAGGATGTTCGTTATGTGCCACAAGTAAACCTAGCAATCAAAAGTTGGGTTTGTATACTCCACTTCCAGTTCCTTCTCGTCCTTGGGAAAGTATTTCTATGGACTTTGTAGGAGATCTACCTATGTCTAGACGAAATCATGATTATCTTTATGTTGTGGTTGATCGATTTAGCAAAATGTGTATATTGATGCCTTGTATGAAGCAGGTTACAGCTGAACAAACAGCACAAATGTTCTTTCAAAATGTTTGGGTGCATTTTGGATTGTCTAAATCTATTATTTCTGATCGAAATTCTCGATTTGTTGGAAGTTTTTGGTCGAGTTTATGGGCACTCATGGACACCAAACTGGAAAAAAGCACAGCTTTTCATCCGCAAACAGATGGTCAGATAGAAGTGGTAAATCGAACAGTGGTGCATCTTCTTCATTCTTATTGTAGCAAGCATCCTAAACTTTGGGATGAGCACTTACACTACATTCAGCATGCTTACAATCGAGCTAAACACTCTTCAATTCAAACGTCGCCATTTGAAGCATGTTTTGGTTATTTTCCCAAATCTCCTTTAGATTTTATCTTTGGCAAGGATATTTCTATTGATGGTCAATACGAAATTGATAGGGTAGAAAAGTTCATTGAACAAATTCAGTCGATACATCAAATGGTGCAAGAGCAGTTGGAAAAGAGTCAAGCCAAGTACAAGACGAGACATGACAAGCATCGTGTTGATCACAGTTTCCAATTTGGAGATGAAGTTTGGCTTTACATCATTAAGGAGAGGCTTAAAGGAGAAGGTACAAAATTGAAACCAATTCGATATGGTCCTTTCAAGATTATTGACAAGATTGGTAACAATGCATTTTGTTTAGATTTGCCTCCTTCTATGCAAATGTATGTAGTTGTTAATGTTGAGAATTTGAAATTGTATGAGCCTCCTTTGATTGATGATCAAGGAGAGCATGTTCAAATTCCTTCTATAGATGATTTTTCCCCAGAATATCTTACAGAACTACATGAAGACACAATCCTTGACAGGAGAATACGAACTTCAAAACGAGGAAATGTGGAGTATCTTCGAGTTGGTCTT